>JBAMJR010000170.1:902500-1175000 GCA_038501785.1 Myoxocephalus aenaeus | reverse complement strand
GACTGTAAACAGAAGGAAACGGCTGGCGTGGCTCTGAGGAAATCCTCCTCCCATCACCTCATCAATTAACACGATACACAGTATTTATATCTCGTTTGTTTAGTTAATATGTGCTTTAAATATGTGCTAGCTGCTCTGCCCTTTCCAGTCGTTCTGCTCGGCTAAGCTAACCTGCGCCTGGCTGTCGCTAAACGCTTATTGTACACAAATGACTTATCCAACCCAAAATGTCAAATTATTCCATAAATAGCATTAACAATCAAATTTGGAGTGCAACTTTAAATGATGATTAATCTGTTGATTATGTTTCCAATTTAAACATTTAGTCTTATAGCGTTATCGCCGTTCCTCCTCTGGGCACCAGCGGTATCTGAGCCGATCTCCATCGCAATCCGTTTCATAGCTGTTGTGATATTTCAGTCTGGAGCAAAGTGTTTAAGAACGACCCATCACAATAACCCCGCAGCCAAAAGGAGATCTTCAAATTGTTGGTTCAATTTACAGACCAAAGCTTAAAAAAAAGAGAAGGCATTATTAAACTAAATCTGATTTGACAGTTAAAAAAAGGCAGAGAATTTCTTTCTGATCGTTTCAGTACTAAATCTCACAAAACATCACAGCCCATTCATCCATCACGATAACAAACCGGTGAGGTCTCGCAACCCGACGTCAAGAGGATGACTAGTCGAGTCAAAAAGCATGACCGTGCAGCACACACTGGATGCAGTATGTGCAAGTGAAGCTAGTACCAGAGGCCAAAAAAACCTCCGCGGCAAACAGGCCAGACACAGACAACAAGCATATATAGGCTGCAGCATGCGTTACATAAGTGAGCGCGGCGTTCCCCCACGGCGGGCCTCCTCTATAGGACAGAGTGTGCTGTGAACATACACACTGAGAGGGGAGAGACAGAAATGGAGCAGTAAAACTGCTGCTAGCTGACTGATGCAGCTATACATATATAAAAAACACACTCTCTAAGCTGCTGGAGTAGCGGCGGGCATCAAATCAAACCTTCCAGGAAGCAGAAAACTGCACTTTTAGAGCACTTATTTGTGTGTGTGTGTGTGTGTGTGTGGCCATAGTTGCCGGTTTCCCATTTCAAAGCTGGTCTGGTGTGTTGATTCTTTGTGTTCACTGTCTGGAGCTAATGAGTTCACTCAGTGCATGCGTGTGCGTGTGTGTGTGTGTCTCTGTGTCCATAGACGATCCACTGCATCTCGGCGCGTAAATCACTAATTAGCTTTGTGACCGTGGTCGCTGCCCTAGTTCTCCACTTCTGAGAGTGCGCGTGTGCGCTGTTCAAGAGGCCTTATGTCATTGTTTTGGTTTCCTCTTTAAATGCGGAGTGATTCAGCAGTGCCTGGAGGTGCCGGGCCGGACTCGCTGAGGCAATCAAGATAAGAACACATCAACACGAAATGCTGCTCAAGTAAATGTGGGTGGCTTTTTAAAAATAAAATAAAAATAAATAAAAAAAGGTGCACCAGACGATCGCCGCGATTCCTCTCATTCCACGATCATTTCTCATTGTTGCTGCTGTTCCAGAGATGATAAAAGAAAGAAAGAAAACAAAAAAGGAGGAAAGAAAAACAGACCAGAATCCAAACAGAGAGAGAGAGAGAGGGGGTAATAAAAAACAGACACCAGTTGCACGGTGACCTTTGCTATCGGTGTTACTACATACTGTATGGTAAGCCCCCAGTAAGCTCCAGGCCTGACCCAGTTTGGAAAGAGAGAATGTGGGACACACACACACACACACACACATGCATGCATGCACGAACACACACTTCCAGCTATTATATGGCTGGAAATATTTTTAGTCATGTGGATGAGGTCAAACACTGGGAGCCTGTGAACAAAACTCCAACTGAAAGAATAAAAGACTCGGACTGAAATCTTAAAGAGATGATGGAGTGTTAGCCGGGAATGTGAAACAATTGTCTGATTCTTTAGAAAAGGGGTGGGGGGGGGGGTGTCAGGTGAGGAGAGGGAAAGGGAGCGGCAAAAAAAAAAAAGAGAGAGGCCGCTGGCCCGATGCCAGGTATTGTGCAAGCGGTTTAGCAGCAGGCAGGCGCACCTTGGGTTGACACGCCGCTGGATAAACAAAGACCTGCAAACACATTCTCCTCACAGCCAGAGCCGGCGGTTCAAACTCCCGTCGGAGCAGAAATGAGCTCAGCTAAGCCGCTCTGACTGGGCAAACGGCACAAATCAGGTGACGGGTTATTATCGCACAAAGAGCCAGAGGAACGTAATGACGGTAAAAACATGGCGGCCGCACACCTTTTGTGCCGCGTAAGTAAAACTGCTGCTGATGACAAATCATGTTTTTTTTTCACTTCAGTGACACAAAACACATCCAGTAAATCCTCCAACACTTTAAGGTTTTATGTTTTATTTAAACAAAATGTTTAAAGTGCATGATGGTTCAAGAGAAAGACAAGACAAAGAAACTTAAACCATAAAACGCTAACTCAGAGAAAACTGAAGGCAGCAAGAGGACGAAAGTTGATTTCAAAATCCTCTTGTAGAATAAAAAAAAAAAAAAGGAGTCTTTAAAAATGATAGTTTTTTTGGGCTGCAGCGAAAGCCTCGTCCAGAATCTTGAACTGTCCTGACCTCCAACATCTCTACTAGGGGGGCGATACGACCCGTTTTATTATATATTTATGTATTTGGCGGTGGTGGTGACAGTATTACATCACCAGGTTTCAAAATTTGAAGGGATACTCCGCTCAAAACATTATAAATGACCCAATTTCCCCTCTATTGCCAATGTCAGGGAAGATACGTCTTAAGAAACCTTTTTTTTTTAAAGGAAAAATTCCCCGCTCATCTGCAGGAGGCTCATTTTAAGAATCTGCACGTCCTTATCTGCATGTCGCCTATTTCCTCCACAGTATACTGTGGAAACGATCCGTTGACGGCGGACAGCAGCAGCGTCCAAAACGTGTGTGTGTGTGTGTGTGTGTGTGTGTGTGTGTGTGTGTATCACATTAAAGACTGTATTGCGTAATCCATGTCGGTGATGAAACCGGTGTAGCGCCCACCTCTAATATCTCCTACAAAATGAAACGCTTCAAGGATCCATACTCCAGATACGTTCTTTGCTATTTACACTCGGTGTTATTAAGTCCTGTATCTGCAGGACTGAGAAGAGCGCTCATCCCTTTCTGGCAGTCTGACAAATAAGAAGATCAAAAGAGGAAATACGGTTCAATTCGACTCTATTGGAAGCTAAAAAAGTAGCCATATAAGGGCCGTTAGAGAACGCTGTGGGGGCAGAACAGTGGAGGAAACCTGAATGTACGTAGTCCAGAGTCTGCGTCACTCTTTAAATGTCACAGGTACTTCCTCGTGCGGCGTCCCGATGTCTTGGGACGGCTCCCGGGAGGTTTTCGGTGCAGCCCGGGGCGACGGCAGCGGCAGAGTCCTGCGAGACGCTCTGCACAATCCCTGCAGCCGAGGCGGCCCGGGATTGGTCACAGGCGAGCTCCGACTTCCTCTTCTTCCTCACGTGGTGGTGATGCTTTTTGGACTTCAGGTGAGCTGCAACAACAAAAACAAACATAGATGTTGTTTGGCACTCGCTATGACTCTGTTGGAGTATCACAACGTGTTCTTTTGTTGTTGTCCCTGAACGGAGAAGACTGAAGCGGTTTGGATGGCCTCCACTCGGATGATAACAAGCAGGAACATTATTTTTCTTTAGAAGCATCAACACAGCACCGAAACCGATAAAATATGATATAATGACTATCAATATGCGACGGCTGTAAAAGGTCGTCGGTGTGATCCTCAGATTTCCTCCTGTATCAAATGCAATAACACCGTGTGTGTGAACGCCAAAGCATCCAGCTGTTCTGTAAAGACTCAGCCAGTCCGGTCTCACGTACGGCTGCTAAGCCTCTTGAGGCAAAGCTCCATCTTAACCCTCAATTAACATTAAGCCCGCTTCAGGCTACCAGTGACTGGTGAGGTGGACGAGCATGGACGGCCCTTCACCTGCAACGTGGTATATATATATATATATATATATATATATATATATATATATATATATATATATATATATATATATATATATATATATATATATATATATATATATTCTGGCCAGAGGGAAATCTAATTAATTCTGGGGAATATGGACATCAGACTGAAATGATTAAAATGAGTAAAATTGATAAATGCAATCACAAGGGCCTATGCTCCTGTCATTTATGTATGTTATATAATATCCATACATAACATATATGGAGTACCTGCTAGAGTTATAAAATAATATAACGACTAAATCGAAATTGAAAGAAAACATGATTTAAAAGGGAGATTTTCATGTCTTAAAGAGACAGGCGCAGAGGGTGAATACAGGTATATTCAGAGAAAAATAAAGAGTTTTAAGAACATTAACGCATAAAAACATGTTCAAGTATAAACACAAAGGCAAATATTTTGCTGTCTGAATGCAAATTGTGATATAAATGCTGTGTGTCGTGCGTTCGACCGCCTCACCTGTCCACTCCAGGTCACCGATGATCACCTTGTCACACAGGTCACATGTGTGGCGGCTCCGTTTGTTTCTCTGCTGCTCCTCCTCTACTCTGATTGGCTGGAGAGTCGGCTCCTCGCCCTAATTCATTGGGAAAATGTTGTTATTTTTAGGGTTTTTAGTGCTGGACATGCCCTGCAGAGTATTCTAGTGAACAAACAAAGCTTCATTATCAGCTAAATATTATTCACCAAATGACACTGTGTGTATCATTGAGATCTGACAAACATTTCTATCCTCATATTTCAAACGGTGCATTGTTTACATGCACATTTGCTAGCTAGTAGCATCTTGTAGCATCGTCTTCAACACTGCCTTTGTTGGCGTCTGGCTGTGTTTGTTGCCGTGTTACCGCCACAAACAAAACAGAAACCAAATTACAGAAACCTCGCTCGTACTATAGGTCACAAACTCCACGGGGTTCCTTTAATAGAGCAGTTATGCAATACTGTGTTCACCTATTTAGTCATAGAGAGGGAGCAGGAAGGTTGGAAGAGTTGGAAACGGTAGAGCGAGGCTGAGATGGAAAAGGAAGAAAAATGAGGGAACATGAAAAGATGAAAGTAATACGAGATTATATATATATATATATATATATATATATATATATATATATATATATATATATATATATATGAGGTAGAGCTATAAAAGAAAAAGGAACAGGAAATAAAAGGAAGGAGGATGTACAAGGAAGGAATGAAGGTCAGAATATTTAAAGTAATCAAGCAAACAATGATGGAAACAAATAAGGATGGAGGAAGAAGAGAACAAATGGAGGTAAAAGAGGCAAAGAAAGCGGTGGAACAAAAGCAATGGGAAGTAAAGCAGGAAGTAGATCTCTGACTTGATCCCGACTGCAGAGGAACAACAGGAGGCAGCTGGATCAGACTCGTGAGGCCGCACCTTGCTGAGACTGTCCAGTATCTGCAGTGCAGGGATCAGCACCGTCTCCTCCCACCTCGACACGTCCGTCACATCCAGGCCATACACCACTGGCACGTTGTCTCCTGGTCCTAAAGGCGCACACACACACACACACACACACACACACACACACACACACACACACACACACACACACACACACACAAACAGTTAAACACAAACAGTTACCACACATTGTGTACTTTACAAGGCCAACACGAGCTGCCGATAAATGCAATAACAATTTTCTTCAAACGCCAACAAACCGCTATCTACTCCCGCTTAAAGTCGTGCTTTAACACACAGTGTTTGAGTGTAAATATTGCATCTCACTCACATCAAAAAGGGGTTTGACTCGCTAATTATGAAGCCAATTATTTGACATCTCGTAAGAAGGAAACATTTCCTCAGAGAGGATGAATCCAATACAGAGAGGGACGTTTACAGTAGCAGTGATGTGCTGGAGCCGCACCCTGAAGCGCCGTCAACCTGCTGACTCACACCGGCTCAATAATGTCTCTCCCTCCTTCCTCCCACCCTTCTCTTGTGCACCGTCTCTCTCTTTCTCTCTCTCTCTCTCTCACTCTCTCTCCATCAGTCTGGCTTCAGCTTTCACTCCCTCTCTCCCCCCCCCCCCTCTCTCTCTCTCTCTCTCCCACTAACGGTTCCACCCCTGTGTTTCTATTTTGCACCGGTCAGCAGTCTCCAGGTCAGGCCTCAGCATTAAACAGCAGCACCGGCCCCTGCCCTGTCTGTCTGCCTGTCTGTCTGCGTGCATCAAGAGCCACTGCCCTGCATTGATTGAAGACACACGCATGCTCAGGAAATGAAAGGCAAAAGGCAAGTATGAACCGAAAAATGTGCATGATAGGTCTCCTTTAAACTGGATTATTACTTTCGCGTTAACGTCGTGCGGAGCTTCGAAGCTACGCTGTAAAATACACTTAGAAGTTGTTTTCCTTCCTCCGTTCACGTGAATGAGCCCCGAGACTCAAGTGCGCTTTCCTAACGGGCCACAATGCAGAATATTGCCAGAAAATCTGGGAACCGTAAAAGTCGGATTACAAGCCGCTTCTACCGCCGGTGGGTGTCCCCGCTGTAGCAAGCTAGCTAGCAACAGCGCTAGCTAGACTTTTACGGTATTTTCATCTTCATTGGCACTGAACAACTTTCATAGGGATGAACGGTTATCTTTCTACATCTATGGGTTTTTTACGTTTATCATGTTCACCATCTTAGTTTTTTGGTTGGCACTAGACACCAAGTATGGGTTTCATCATACACCAAAGTGTTGGAGGAATAAACATTGTGGCTAGAGGCAACGCGAGTAGGAATCCATTAAAAATATTTACATCGCGACCACAGAGCTGCCGACACGGCTTAAAAAGACAACGCTGGATCTAGTCAGGGGCAGTTTTTCAAGTAATATAAATGTGTTGAGAACACACACTGTGTAAATGAACCCCATTAACCTGTAAGGCTTTTATGGCTTAATCCCTTCCACACAGAGACTGAACTGTGGAGCCGAGGGCAGCAGACGCCCAACAGACTGGAGCTACCAACTCTGCTGGGATCCGTCTGGGACTCCGACATTACCGAGGAATACAGAGCGCTAACTGTACAACTGGTCATCTGTGCAACTTCACTGTATGGACGGTGTGTGTATGTGTATGTGTGTGTGTGTGTGTGTGGGAACAATGAGCGTCTTCACACAGCCGATGTGCCCGATGAACTTCAATTCAGGTCGTCTTGTTTTTGGAACACGCCACGCTGCAACTCCCTCCGGTCCAAATGTGTAGACCGTTGGTTTTAAATGTCCCGTCGGCCAAAACATGTGATGCATTTCATTCATTTTCCTGTTGCTCAATCGGAGTTGCTGACAAAAGCAAAAATAAAAAATAAAAAAACACAAAGATCCCTCATTGGCGACGTGTAAGCGCCTCCTGCACCTGCTTCCCTTCGCTTCCCAGCGTTTTCATTGTTTTCTCTGTGGAAGAACCACTCATCCCCAAAACACTGTCTGGCCTGTGCGTTCATACCGCCAATTTGTTTCCGCTTGTTTTCTTTCAAAAAACGTCACTGACTGTTAATCAAAGCCTCCGGTTTCCCTGGTGTGCTTACTGTCTGCTGTGTGTGTGTGTGTGTGTGTGTCAGAAGGGAAGTCTTTTGTGTTGGTGGCACAATAGCAGGCAGGTGGCGGCGGCGAGCGTCACCTGGCATACCTGTATACCAGACGCGGAGCTGGACCGCTCTCCTTGAGGTGCTCTAATAAATACTTCACCTTGCTTGCCACCCTCCTGTTCTCTCCATCTCCTTACTTTGTTCTTTTATCTCTTTCAACACCGCCGCCCTCCCACAATTCCCTTTCACAGCCACCAACCTCCCACTGGGCAGAGCGGTAAATAGACGGGGAGATCTTGTGTGGTGGGTTGCCAGATGCTGGATGGACCCTCCCACACACACACACACACACACACACACACACACACACACACACACACACACACACCATTCTTGTGTGGGGATCTGGTGAAATTTAACCCTCCTAATCCATTGATAAGAAACTCAGAAGGGACAAAGAGCAATGTGACACACACACATACAGTTGCCTTTCAAGCACACAAGGGAGATGGCTTTGCCAACAAGAAAAAGCATCTCCTGTCGCCGGGCAGCTGCTTGCCAGAGTGTGTGTGTGTGTGTGTGTGTGTGTGTGTTGAAACAGTAGTCCACCTGTTGCAACAAGCGGGCCTGGAGTCATTCGCTGCATCATCCCCGTGTTTGCCTCGCTGTAAAAGCTCCACTCCCTCTCAGAGCCCAGCTGTGCTTCTCTGGCTGTCGTCCACACTGGAGCTCAACAGCTGCCTCCATTCCCTTCCTCTTTTCCGTGAAGTTCCTCTTCCACTTTTTTTGGCTCGCCTCACCTCACCTCCTTCGTTATCGGTTGTTCCCGTTTGACATTTCTGCAGCAGGTCAAGCGTATGTCAGGGTTTTTTTAGGTGACTTCGGCCAAATTGAGGATTCCTTTCATCCGGCTGTTTGCTGAAGGAATCCCTGTATAACCCGTACTGTGCTTTCACTCCGCCCTCCATTATGGAGCTTCCTCCGCCTTCACTCTGGATCTATTAAAGGAATACTTCACCCACAAAATGACCATTTGTATTTCAGAAGAATCAAAAAAAGGGAGAAAAGTTTTATTGAATTGAGGTAAATGAGGAGCAAACAACAGCTAAACTACTAAATATCAAAACATGCAAAATCCCACACAACCTGTGCAGCATAATACTGTACTCTAATGTATACAGTCGCATGCTCACTACTTCCCAAACATCAGCATCTTCACTGAAACCTGGAAACATCAGTACTCGTACGGACTGCTTATGTGGTAGATATTAAATATTTTTTTAGCAAAGATGCACGCGGGTGTTTGGGAAGTAGTGAGCGTGAGATGGAGGAATGAGACTTAAATTACACTTCACTGGTCCTGAGAGTTTGTAAACGGATGTTTTGATATTGTTAAATGCAGCACCCCATTAGGCTTGTGAGATATGACGAGATTATCAATCGAAAGTGTTTAACTATCGTGCACCGCCATAGTAATTAACATGTAAATCTAACAGGAAAGGCATCGTAAAATTAGCGATTATTTGGTTTTAAACCCCAAAAAATTGCAAATTAAATCCTGTGTCAGACTTTTTAAGGATCTGAGGAAGCCATGTTCCATGTTGGGAGTTACTCTTGGACTGGCTGTCTTTCCCTCCCTTTTCTTGACCCTTCCCACTCACGGCATGGACAGAAACGTACCCAACGCTGCGTCTCCTTTTAACCTTGCGAGTCATTCTCCTCGGCTCCGGCGCTCTCTTGTCTCCTTCCAACTCGTGGAGGTGACAGAGAGGTCTTTGTGGCTTCGCTTCATCCCTGAGGAGGCTGGATTTGTGTGTATGCGTACATGGAAGCTTAGCACTTGCCAAAAAAAACAAGGGTGTGTAAAGTCGCCTCACACCTGTTGTCCCTGAAGGTATCAGATTATCTTCACTCTCCATCCACCCAGCTACCATGTGTCGTTTCTGTCTCCCTCCGTCCGTCCGTCACTCTCTCTGCATTAAAAGATACCTACACTCCTGTTACTTAACACTCACGAGGCCCGAGCCTAACTTCACCTGCATATCCTGTTTGCAGGCAGTGTGTGTGTGTGTGTGTGTGTGTGCGCTCGTCTTTGGGGGAATTAAAACAAATAACGTTGAGGGCACTGGCACCCTCCCCATAAAATGTGGCACTTATTAACATTACTATAACCTCAAATTACCATTTTCTTTAAAAGGTAATTAAATCTACTAATTACTTTAAACACACACACACACACATTCTTTAAGCGTAGACTCACACACAGATGCACTTAAAAAGGCAAGACAAATTAAGCTTGATTTAATTTGCACTGGCTGACCTGCTGCTTAAATCCCCACAGCAAGTTGAGTCCATGAAGGACCACGCATCCTGCTGAAAAGTATTTAAGACAGCGAACGCCCACCTGCTCCCTCACCGGCAGTCGCTGCTGAAATCTGTGAACTGGAAAACTGGGTTAAACTTGTGCCTTTGAGGCGTTCCGTATATTTACATGCAGCTTTCGGGATAATTTTCTAGCTCCTCTCGCCGACTGGTTCTCCTGACTGAGGCCCTCTGTCACGTCCAATTTGTCTTTGCCTTTGACCCACTGGTCTCCGTGCGCTCGGGTTGGTCTTCGTAGCCCCCGGTGACCCCGTTGCCTGACTTTGTGTGGTCGGGGCAAATTCCCGGCATCTCTGTAATGCTTCAAGAGATTAGCCTGCTCAGCTGAGGCCCGCTGGCATCTGTGTGAGTGGGACTGTGTGTGTCTGAATGTGTGTGTGTGGGGCTCAGACGAAACAGAAAAAAAGAGGTCAGCAGTCACAGCGAGGGAGCGAGGTGAACACAGACAGAAAGGTGGGATGAGCGGTGGTTTAAGAGCAAAACCTTGGTTGAGGACAATCCGGGCTTCAAGGACGAGGCTGTCTGACACACACACACACACACACACACACAAATAAACCCATCTGAAACTGATATTAGCATGTGTAGCTATGATCCCGCAGAGATTTGGTTTATGTGGGAACACAAACGAGATCTTTTACAGGAAAATAGCATTTTTTATATTTAAATACGTACATTTAATCCCCCACTCAGATGTGTGGATTTGGGAAACATGGACTGCAGCCAGAATAATGGCTGTAGGGGTAAAGGAGCCGAAAAGAACAAGTTTCCTTTGAAATGAAAGCACATTTGATCCCTCAGTCTGAACGCCCACTTAGACCCAGGATGACAAAAGAAATCATTTTGATCCCCTTACGACCATTTACAGGTTTTGCCGGCTCTTCTATCCGGCCTGAATTATGCAGATAAGTCGAACATAAACATAAAACATAAAAAGTAGTCGTCCCTGCAGCTACTGCTGTGAACTGTACGGCAAAAACTACAACATCTCCAGGTGTTTCTGCTCATAAAGCATGAATGTATGTTTGCCACAGTAAGCATTTACTAAAAAATAGAAATGCATTGACGTGATAATAACCATTAATGAATTGATTCCTGATTAAACAGTGCAAGACTGACAAGGACACGTTCACAGCCAATAGTTGTGACCAGTGTTTTGTTACCAAGTCTTTCCTGGGAGACTTGATGGGACAGAGAGTTTCAGACTTTTACGAGTCGACCTCATCTGTTAGCATCTGTTGCGTCGGGCCGGATGCTAAGGAGAGCCGTCTCCCAAACGCTTCTGGATCCAGTGGAAGTGCAGACGGGTTACCGCGTGTTGCGGAGGACCATATGGTGCGTGCAGCGGGGAGTCAGAAAGAGGGGTATTGAGGTTTAGGGCCTGGAGTGGCCTAAGCCACTTGGGCCTAACAGGATTAGGAGGCTGGGTTACTACAGGGCAGACTGCTGGTGGGACACAGAGGCCAGGTTTCCGTTTGAGACACACTCGGCCTTTATGTGCATTTTAAAACACGTCTGACTTCAAGGGGTTGCGACCAGGGTGGGAAATCGCCACCTGCCAAACAATGGTTGATGTTGGCCGAGTTGGATGCGTTCAGTCTGCAGTGCC
Organism: Myoxocephalus aenaeus; assembly: GCA_038501785.1. NCBI lineage: Eukaryota > Metazoa > Chordata > Actinopteri > Perciformes > Cottidae > Myoxocephalus > Myoxocephalus aenaeus. The sequence goes on along the minus strand of JBAMJR010000170.1, from coordinate 1,163,403 downwards.
AGAACCAGACACTAATATATATATATATATATATATATATATATATATATATATATATATATATATATATATATAGAGATTTTTTCTATGCATTTGGTGCTGGAAAAAAAACAAAAAACATTAAGGAGCTGCAGATGTGTAGCTGCGTGTGGTAGTTTACAAATGAATGTTGGTTTCAACCATTTAAATAGATATAAAAAGGTATCAGATGCTTTTTTATTTCCAAGGAAACATGGTCACGTTTTCAAATCAACATGCCTTTTGGAGTATGGAAGTTCTTGTTGAAAAAAAAACTACTAAAAAATAAATAAATATCAGCGGGCCAACAAAGCACAGAGAAGCTCGGATTATCTCTCTCACACACACACACACACACACACACACACACACACACACTCTAAATGTGGTATAAATAACCTTTACGGTATCGTACGCGTTTACCAAACAAGAAATAAAATGTTCCAGTATATTACATAATGTATACTTATATGTGATTAGTGAGCTGTATAGGGGCTGGTTGTGGAACCTTTAAATAGAGATGTGCTCGATGTGTTCCCGCTTCCAGTCTTCGTGTTACGCTAAACTAATTGCGAGCGTACAGACATGGTATCAATCTTCACATCTAACTCGGCATGAAAGAGAAAAAAAAAGTGCATTTCGCTGTTGAATTATTCCTGTAATGATGTGTAAATATTAAAGAGGGCGTAAATGTTTCATTCAATATGAATCCGTAGGGAAGTGAGGAAGAAGAATATAATTGTGCTACATTGTTATCTACCGATAGAAAGCGGTGAGTAACAAAAAATATACTATGGTAATATTGCCTCCAAAATTGTGCGGATGTTCGTATTTTTTGGCAAAAAATAAATAAATCACGGCATGCAATTATGTTTTTGAAAGTGAGAGTGCACCCCGATCCTGCTGTGCACACAGACACACACTTAACTCTGTACCCTGGAACACAACACCGTGTCTGAGAGGCTTATGTTGCATCTAATGAAGTGCATGCATCTCATCTTGTTAAAGAGAGTGCTGATTGCTAAGGAACTGGGGGCTGACACACACACACACACACACACACACACACACACACACACACACACACACACACACACACACACACACGGTGGGTGAAGGGTACTCACGTTTAAGGAAGCGGTTGCGGACCCATTTATTCTGTTTGCGGGCGTAACGTCTCGTAGCAATCTTCAAAGCTTCTATACCTGGAGAGAGTTTAAAGGAGGCTGTTATAGATGAAGGGTGGACGGGAGAAACATCACTAAATAGATTCTTCTGGTTGATCCAGTCAACCAAGCGGTGAATCTGAATCCATCTCTGTGACTTTGATTTAAGTATTTCTCTGACCTTTGTCTCGTAGTGAGTCTTTCTCCTGCTGGGTGCTGCTTTCAGGAGCGGTCAGGTAGTCATGAAACTCCTTAAAGCCGATCGACTGGAAAATCCCATGTTGGTAATTCTGACTGGAGAAATGAGGAGAGGAGAGTATAGAGGAGATGATATAGAAGAGTATAGAGAGGAGAGGAGAGGATAGAGGAGAGAAGAGGAGAGTATAGAGGAGATGATATAGAAGAGTATAGAGGAGAGGAGAGAAGAGGAGAGTATAGAGGAGATGATATAGAAGAGTATAGAGGAGAGGAGAGAAGAGAAGAGGAGAGTATAGAGGAGATGATATAGAAGAGTATAGAGGAGAGGAGAGAAGAGGAGAGTATAGAGGAGATGATATAGAAGAGTATAGAGGAGAGGATATAGAGAGGATAGAGGAGAGAAGAGGAAATTCAACTTTATCCATCAATACAAATTTAAAAAAACGCTTCCGTCTCCGACTTGACATTTCCAGACACACGGTGGTGACTCATTTCACCTTCTCCTCCTCTATCTCTCCTTCCCTCCCTGAACAAATAATATCAGTCTGAGCAGATGTGAGGCCCTTCAGGGGCCAAAGTGACAGAATGACATTAAAAAAAAACTGGCACTGGCAGAGGGGCCCTCGGGTGCCTGGACTCAGTGGCCCCGTCTCCGAAAAATGATGTTCAACACAGCAAAACTACGTGTGAACTACGTGTGAAACATAATCAAGTAGTTTTTTTGCGTTTTTCTTTAGCTTTGTTTTAATTCACAACATTAACCATGGGTTTCAAATTGTAGAACTACGGGCCGCCTGACCAGAGTGACATCAGGTAAAGTCAGGATATTTTGAGCATTGCTGCCCGTTCTCTTTTCAATTTGAGTAATAGCTCCACAATTGGTGCGCGTGTTTATTTCAAGGACCTCAACCTTTTCTGAATTCAGAGTGATTGCAAAAATAGTATATTTTTCTTTCTACCGCCACAAGACAATGATTTTTTTCCCCAACGGTTGACGGATCAAGTCGGATCCCATTTAAATGTCACACAGGAGTGTTTTTCTGTGTTTACAGCGTTTATTTCTGTAGAGCTTCTACAGAAATAGACGCTGTAAACACAGAAAACACTCCTGTTGAGGTTGTGTTCATAATGAGAGGAGGTTAGGTCTTTCTTCTTTTTTTTCTCTGAAACTCTGAAATCTCACTTGGACTCATTTCTCATGCACTTTTAAGAAGAAGATCCTTAACTTCAGTTTGTCAGTTTGAAGCCAGGCTTCAATATCATTTCACGATATCCTATCATCAGCATCCTGCACTGCCCAACAAATCCTGGCAAGAACTAACTAATAGAGTAATTAAACTGGCTAATAAACTGGCTAGTAATTAATTGGCTACTAGCTTTGGATACCGAAGAAAATATCTGAATCTGATTTTTTTTCCTATTTCCCCATATGATTGCCAAATGGATTTATGAATGGAGTTTACATCAGGCAAATAAAAAGGATGCAGTTTGATTATATTCAGAGCCCATTATCCGCTAATATCCCCATTTGTATCCCTAATAAATACTAAAAAAGTACAATTAAACTGCAATTTCATTTAGTGTTCTGCCACTTTCCCGTAGGCCTCAATTAAAAGAAAAGGGCACCGTTTAAAATTATAACGTAATTGCAATTATTTTACAGTTCTACAATGATCTGCAGTTAATGATCCTTCTTCGTTTTTCCATCCCGTCATTCATGGACATGATGCACGTTTTGGCAGATGAGGAATATTCAAGTCGTCACACTGAACATCTGTAAACTTTTCTTTGAACCGACTTTCTCTTTGTAGAGCTCCTTTCACGTTCTCCGAAATGAAAAACACAAATCATGCCATTTTTAGTCTGCAACTTACACTTGCGATCGAAACAAGAGGAGGAAATAACTAAAATAAATCCGGCTAGACGGGCAGAGACAGAAATTTGAGAATAGCAACAGAGCACAGGAAATGTGGAGTCAATGGAGGGAGAAAATAGAGAGACAGAGGAAGGGAGGGAGAGATTTGACCTTGATATCTGGCCACAGCAGCCAGCTGTATGGAGACAAGAGGGTAAAGGAGAGAAAGACAGAACCAGAGGAGGGTGGGGGAGGTAAAGTGCTCGGGTGATCAGATTGCTGAGAGGGCAATAGTGGAGAATAGATGGAGGAAGACAGGGAGGAGGAGGAGGAGGAGGAGGAGTGCAAGAGGTGGGATGGGGTGATGAAAGAAAGGAGGGATGAAAGAAGAGAATTGGAAGCTTCCTTGGCTCCGTTCCAGCAATGCATCAACCCTCCCCCGGCCACACCCCATCACACACGTACAATATCAATATCTGCTGCCAAGACCCACACACAGCAGTGTTCAATGTCCGCTTGAGAAGCCCACACATACATATTTACACATTTACTCTCATTCAAACGGGGGGGGGGGCGGCTTCTTCTGTATGTTTGGTACCGTCGTCGCAATAAATACCGATCAAAAACGCTAAAGTCACGCGTCGCCGTGACCTCCCCCACATCCCCACTGGAGAGTGCAGGAACCAGTGGTTCCACAGCACTGAAAGGATCCCAGTGTGCTACTGGTCCCGAGGGTTACCGTGAAGAGAAATGTCAGGGACAACTCGGCAATTGTGTGAGAGACAAAATATCAAATCATATTAACATTATCTTCCAGAAGCATCTTGAGCAGGCGACACAGTCGCTGTGAGTCATCTGTTCCAGAGCCACCGCGACGTCCACTCAGTGAGGTAATTAGCGGCGAACACCAGACTCCCCTGTTGGTGCTTATGTCCTATGGAGGGTGCTTATCTCTGCAATTATTAATAATCACTGCACATCCTGGAGAAATATCAGTCCCGTCTGAACCAAACTCGCGAAAACACTCGCGGTCTTGATCTAAATCGGTCTGCAGGCCTTTGGGAAGCGACGGCCAACAGAGCAGAGTGACCTGTCAGAGCGGGGAAGGAGGAATAAATGTGCAACGAGTTCAAGATCACGTAATGAACGCTCCAGACGAGACAGAGCCACGTTGCCGGTGGACGTTTTCCTTCTCACACCCATCACTGACTGCAAGGAGAGAGACTTTTCCCGAAAAATAATCTAAATGTTTTCCTCTTACTTTGTTATAGTCATCTGTAGTGGCTATTTGCATAAAAAAAAATAACATGAATGAAATGATTAGGAAATAAATTATTGCATTTAAATAATTGCTTCTCGAGTCATTTTAAATATTATAAGCTGCTTAGAGCTAGTTTTTAGAAGTTAAAAGTTAGAAGTTATTCCCTTTCTAATATTCCTGTGAAACATGTATTTACAAGATTACATTTGAACACATTATGATAATGTTATAGTTCACCTTTGCCCAATAATACTGATTATTTCATGATAAAGTCAATGTAAGCTCCGTTAGCCGTTAGCGCCATTAGCTGTTAGCTCCACTATAAGCAGGACTGTGTGGGGAGTGACTGTGTTGTCGACAGACGAGCCAGATTACTCAGAGCGGCCCGCAAGGTAATGAATTACAATATACTAAGTGTCTGATTAAGTTCATTGTAATAGCAGCGACATAATATCAACATTTAGCAGATGGATTCGCAAGTAGCTCCTGTGAGAACGATGTTTAATTGCTGTGTAACGTTTCCTCTTCTCCCAGAAGTCTACGTTAAAAAAGAACCCCCGTGCTCAAAACGTGACACAATCTAGCTACTGTTTTAATATATATATATATATATATATATATATATATATATATATATATTTTAAAAACTGAATTAAAACAGCTGTTTTTAATATATATATATATATATATATATATATATATATATATATATATATATTTTAAAAACTGAATTAAAACAGCTGTTTTTAATATATATATATATATATATATATATATATAATATTCAGATTTTAATATATATATATATATATATATATATATATATATATATATATATATATATATATATATATATAATATTCAGATTTTAATATATATATAGATATAGATATATCTATATAGATATATCTATATATCTATATATCTATATATATATATATATATATATATATATATATATATATATATATATATATATATACACACAGGACTGTCTCAGAAAATTAGAATATTGTGATAAAGTTCTTTATTTTCTGTAATGCAATTAAAAAAACAAAAATGTCATGCATTCTGCATTCATTACAAATCAACTGAAATATTGCAAGCCTTTTATTCTATTAATATTGCTGATTATGGCTTACAGCTTAAGAAAACTCAAATATCCTATCTCTAAATATTAGAATATCATGAAAAAGTATACTAGTAGGGTATTCAACTAATCACTTGAATCGTCTAATTAACTCGAAACACCTGCAAGGGTTTCCTGAGCCTTGAAAAACACTCAGCTTGGTTCAGTAAACTAAATCACAAGTATGGGGAAGACTGCTGATCTGACTGCTGTCCAGAGGACCATCATTGACACCCTCCATCAGGAGGGTAAGACACAAAAATAAATTTCTCAAAGAGCAAGCTGTTCACAGAGTGCAGTGTCAAAGCACATCCACAAAACGTCTGTTGGAAGGGGGAAATGTGGCAGGAAATGCTGCACAACCAAGAGAGATGACCGCAGCCTTAACAGCATTGTGAAGAAGAGTCGCTTCCAGAATTTGGGGGAGCTTCAAAGACAGTGGACTGAAGCTGGAGTCCAGGTATCAAAAGCCACTGTTCACAGACGTGTCCGGGAAATGGGCTACAATAGCCGTATTCCCATGGTCAAGCCACTTCTGAACTCAAGACAACGGAAGAAGCGTCTGACTTGGGCTATGGAAAAGAAGCACCGGACAGTTGCAGAGTGGTCCAAAGTCCTCTTTTCAGACGAAAGCAAGTGTTGTATTTCATTTGGAAGTCAAGGCGCCAGAGTCTGGAGAAAGGCTGGAGAGGAGCAAAATCCAAGTTGCTTGAAATCCAGTGTGAAGTTCCCACAGTCAGTGATGGTTTGGGGAGCCATGTCAGCTGCTGGTGTTGGTCCACTGTGTTTCATCAAGTCCAGAGTAAATGCAGCTGTGTACCAAGAGATTTTAGAGCACTACATGCTTCCGTCTGCTGAAAAGCTCTATGGAGATGAGGATTTCATTTTCCAGCATGATCTGGCACCTGCCCACAGTGCCAGAACCACCAGTAACTGGTGTACTGCCCATGGCATTACTGTCCTCGATTGGCCTGCCAATTCCCCTGACCTGAACCCCATAGAGAATTTGTGGGGTATTGTGAAGAGGAAGCTGAAAGACACCAGACCCAACAATGCAAATGAGCTAAAGGCCGCTATTGAAGCATCCTGGGCATCCATAACACCTCAGCAATGCCACAGGCTGATTGCCTCCATGCCACGCCGCATTGATGCTGTAATCCGTGCAAAAGGATTCCCAACCAAGTACTGAGTGCATTAATGGACATTTTCTAATGTTTGATTTTGTTTTGCTGTTATCAATCTTTTTTTTAACTTGGTCTGAGGAAATATTCTAAGAGATAGGATATTTGAGTTTTCTTAAGCTGTAAGCCATAATCAGCAATATTAATAGAATAAAAGGCTTGCAATATTTCAGTTGATTTGTAATGAATCCAGAATGCATGACATTTTTGTTTTTTTAATTGCATTACAGAAAATAAAGAACTTTATCACAATATTCTAATTTTCTGAGACAGTCCTGTGTATATATATATATATATATAAAATTCAGATTTTAAGAAATATATATATTAAAAACTGAATTAAAACAGTTACTAGTTTGACAGTAGTCTCAAAGATATATATATATATATATATATATATATATATATCTTTGATCCAGCACACATCGGACACTCAATGTGTGTTTTTTGTATGGTTTCATATTCAAATGGGAAACATTTGACAGCCCTTAAACATAATATCTCTCGATCGGGTTGATTGTGTTGCTCCAGGATGGTGGACGTGTTCGTTACCTGTCGTCTTGGACTTTCTGCTGATTGTAGCGGACGTGGAAGTCTCTGAGCTCCTCAACGAGTCCAGCAGACAGCATGTCGTCGACGCGAGCGTCCAACCGCTTGTCTAGAGCTGCGGGGGAAACAGGGAGCGAGAAATAAAACACCAGCAAAAAAATAAATAAAAAGAGACAAGACAAAAACGTTAAATCAAGCTGCGCCGAAGCGCCCGTAGCAACGGGCAATAACAGAAGAATAAAACGGAAATCACCGGCCATGTCGGCGTGCAGCCAGAAGATGCAGGGGTCCGGGTACCTCAGCGGCCCCCCCAGCCCATCGGCCCCCTCCTGACCCCTCTGCTCCTCCAACCAGCGGCTGTGGGAGACGCCCGTCTCCTCGTGGACTTGAAGACTCCTGTGGACAACAAACACACAAGCAGGGACGTTGTGGTTAAAAAAAAAAAAAAAAAAAAACACAAATTCCTCTGATCTCCAGTAGACTGAGTTCACACCCCAGACCGTGTGGGTCAGGCATCGACGGGTGAACCGAGGACGAGTTAAACATCCACTCATCCGTTAAATCCAGAGTAAATGAAAAGTCTAGCTTGACAGTAGTCTCAATGATTAACACAGCAGCAGCAATAAATTCAAAAAGACAAGACGGAGGGATGGGGGGGGGATGAAAGAGAGACAAAAAACAACTGGCAGTATAAATCACACAGTTGACATTCAGCGAGGGCGAAGCTAACTTTCCAGTGGTTGAGATTCAGATCCAGGCCCTTTAGCCGTGCCTCGCTGCACCCGGAGGTTACGAAGAAAAGATGATTCCTGTCGTCTCCTGTCATCCAGAAGAACAGGGTAACCTAACCTGCTCACCAGAGTGAGCTGGCTGCTACTCATCAAGCATCTCTACGTGTGTTTGTGTGTGTGTGTGTGTGTAAACAGGCACTCGACATGTCAGTGTGGACTGGGTCGAGGCCGTACACTGTGACAGAGCCCCTTGAATAAAACATGAGATAACTCAACAATATCTTGAGCTTTAATCCCAATGGCAGAAAGAGCATTTTCCTCAGAACTATGTTTTCCATTAGTTTTAAATTAATTGAAATAGCTCACTCGAGAACATAATAAATTGTATTTGGTATGTAGGAAGGGGACGTCACCCATTGGTTTGTGGACGTTTTTTTTGCAGCCATTTTGGCCGTCGCCATCTTGGTTCATTGCAACCAGACGTGACACCAGATGGCGGCGCTGTGTACAGGGTTCGGGTAAAAGTAAGACGTAAAACACGGACAACTCTCAGAGCAGGAAATGCCGTGGTCGCGACCTGTCAATCACAAAAGGCAGCTAACTAACTTTACGCTTTGGCCTCTAACTTTTGAACCGCGAGTCTCGGGGACAAAAACCTGGGAGTCGATGGCTTGATTAGTATCTTTCATCCGATGGTATGGAAACATTATCAATAGAAGCTACATATATTTTCCACCAGTTTGAATATAGTTTTGCCAGAGATGGAGTTAGCTCAAATGCAGTGGGCAGCGCTAACGTTACAAAATATGTCATAACGCCTTGTGCTATTCCAATCACATTTGGTGGACATGTGAAGATATGATGCATGAGTGACCATAGCAAGTCTGGTGCCATTTGGCCAGTAGGTGGCGCTGTAGCAGCAGCATCCAACTATAAATCCAAAGAACCGTTCATCTGATCTAGTTAACGCTTGGCGGGTGTATAGCTGGGACTTAAAGGTGGTGCAACTTGGACAAGCAACACGTTCAATATTGAAACACTTTGAATAAACAGGCGGTAGCGCTCTGTGCAGCAGAGGGGGCGGGGCTTCAGGGCTCAGGTCTTTACAGGCTACGGCTCATTCATCAAATGGCACTGCAGAAGTTTGCTGTTAACTAGAGATCACAGTGTATTTTAGGAGCTTAAAATCAATTATTCATAGCTAATGACAGCTAAAATAAAATGGCTAACTTTTCCTACCCATGCTTGTGCTGTTTTAGTACAGAAGTTAGTTTACCCGCTGTATCACCTGGCTATCTTGCGTTTGTCATTGGGGTGCAACATGGCCGCCATTCTGGGGTCGACCTCCGCCAGTCGTTTATGTAACTCGGCTCCTCCCAGTTTCTCCAGCTCCAACTTCCTGTTTTGAGCCTCATCTCCTCCGTCCACTGGCTCCTCGATCTCCTGCTGCAGCGAAACACATTTTATGTAGTTGACTAAATCAAATACTCCTCCTTGGCCCTCATCAAACATAATGCGTTTTAGCAGGCTGGGGCAGCTTTTCTAAATTGTTTTTAATGACGGTGAAGCGTTTTGCTCGCTTCTTTTGTGCTGCAGATTGCTCTATGCGCCTCGCTTTTTTTAAAGAAGAGGAAAAGCGGCCGACGTCATTAAGTTTTCTCTCATTGTCGTCTCTTGCTTCTCATTGTTGATCAGGGCCTTAAACTTGTACCGTCACATCCTTAAAGGGCCAGTGTGCAGCACATAGGGGGATCCATTGGCATCTATTCCTGTTTTACGTTTCCTTAAATTTGAGCCGTATATATTTACAGGTCGACCGCCATGTCTACAGTAGCCCAGAATGGACAAATCAAAGACCCTTTTTCACATCTGCCACCGTAGTTCTCCTACACACAAAGTTTCAGCTGATTTCTATCTGCAACCTTACCGCTAGATGCCACCACATCCTAAACACTGGCCCTTTAAGATATTAAAATCTCCCATTAGAGCAGTGCTTTGGGTTTGCCCTTAAAAGTGACGACTTAGAAGTTCAATCCAAGTAATCACAAAGCACTTAAGAGAAATAAGAAATGAGCTAATCGGTGTCAGAGAGAGAACGTGTATTTCAGTTGTACTCACCGCTGTATTCAGCAGGACTCTCCACAGCAGAGACTCGATGTAATAGTTTGTTCCTCCAACAACGACTGGCAGTTTGGTTCTGCTGTGCATGTCGTCAATGTTGGAGGGCGTTAAGGAGGAAACGGATGCTGGGCACATTTCATATACATGAGCCCCATTACTAATTTCAACAGTATTTACATAATTGCGCCACAATTAAATAACACTTTGCATTCACACCTCAACGGTCCTAATTCCTTCATTCATCGCGAGAGCCTGCCGGCCCCATTTTGGTGAATTTCATACAAATCCTCTGCCTGTTTTTTATTATATGCACAGTCAAGAAAACAAAAGAATCCTAAATGGCAGAAAATGGAGTCCTAATTTCCTCCATTAATTTCCAGAAAAGGTTAAACTATCCTACAGTTCACAAAAAAAAGCAAAGACTTTGGGATTTGTGATACTATACAACGTCAAACATTGTATCCATTGGTGCTTGTTTATTTGTATATAATATGGACCGTAGATAGAGAGCATAGTGTAACCGGAGTCAAATTCCATGTATGTGGACACACACACTTAAAAAAGAAACTAAACAATTACAGGAAGTCAGGCTCAAATTGATTGATAAAAGTCTTGAAACATTGTAATGATACAATAAAGCACCTGTAAGATATGACAGAAGGGACTCGGTTGGGAGGATAATCATTAACTAAGAGCTAATCATCTCTTGACCCCTCTGATCCACCATGTGACCACCAGGTTGTCTTATAACAGTAAACTAAATACACTCACCTAAAGGATTATTAGGAACACCATACTAATACTGTGTTTGACCCCCTTTCGCCTTCAGAACTGCCTTAATTCTACGTGGCATTGATTCAACAAGGTGCTGAAAGCATTCTTTAGAAATGTTGGCCCATATTGATAGGATAGCATCTTGCAGTTGATGGAGATTTGTGGGATGCACATTCAGGGCACGAAGCTCCCGTTCCACCACATCCCAAAGATGCTCTATTGGGTTGAGATCTGGTGACTGTGGGGTCCATTTTAGTACAGTGAACTCATTGTCATGTTCAAGAAACCAATTTGAAATGATTCGAGCTTTGTGACATGGTGCATTATCCTGCTGGAAGTAGCCATCAGAGGATGGGTACATGGTGGCCATAAAGGGATGGACATGGTCAGAAACAATGCTCAGGTAGGCCGTGGCATTTAAACGATGCCCAATTGGCACTAAGGGGCCTAAAGTGTGCCAAGAAAACATCCCCCACACCATTACACCACCACCACCAGCCTGCACAGTGGTAACAAGGCATGACGGATCCATGTTCTCATTCTGTTTACGCCAAATTCTGACTCTACCATCTGAATGTCTCAACAGAAATCCAGACTCATCAGACCAGGCAACATTTTTCCAGTCTTCAACTGTCCAATTTTGGTGAGCTCTTGCAAATTGTAGCCTCTTTTTCCTATTTGTAGTGGAGATGAGTGGTACCCAGTGGGGTCTTCTGCTGTTGTAGCCCATCCGCCTCAAGGTTGTGCGTGTTGTGGCTTCACAAATGCTTTGCTGCATACCTCGGTTGTAACGAGTGGTTATTTCAGTCAAAGTTGCTCTTCTATCAGCTTGAATCAGTCGGCCCATTCTCCTCTGACCTCTAGCATCAACAAGGCATTTTCGCCCACAGGACTGCCGCATACTGGATGTTTTTCCCTTTTCACACCATTCTTTGTAAACCCTAGAAATGGTTGCGCGTGAAAATCCCAGTAACTGAGCAGATTGCGAAATACTCAGACCGGCCCGTCTGGCTCCAACAACCATGCCACGCTCAAAATTGCTTAAATCACCTTTCTTTCCCATTCTGACATTCAGTTTGGAGTTCAGGAGATTGTCTTGACCAGGACCACACCCCTAAATGCATTGAAGCAACTGCCATGTGATTGGTTGATTAGATAATTGCATTAATGAGAAATTGAACAGGTGTTCCTAATAATCCTTTAGGTGAGTGTATATTTGAGTTTTGAACCGTTGGTCGGACAAAAAAACACAATTTAAAGACGTCAACATGAGCGACTGGAAGGTTTTGGTGTTCATGTTTCACACAAAAAAAAAAATTCTACAGAACAAATTAATAATTGATGACTAAATAATAATGAAACAAACTCCAAACAGTTTGGTTCACCTCCCAAATCCATCGATAATGGACTTTTAAAGAGACCTTCCTGCTCACAGACAGCCTGCTGCCACACCTTAGTTCCCTCACTCTCCTCTTTTTCTGTCGCATCTGCTCTCCTCTTGCACCTTTCCTTCCTCGCCTCCCCTTCTCTAACTCAGAGATAATCCAATAACCTCTCAAACAAGGTAAAGGCTCATCAGCCATCATCACTCGCCTCCTCTCTCTCCCTCTCTTTTACACACAGAAGAGGGCTGCATCACTGTTTGCAGAGGCACGGAGATGGAAGAGAGAGAGAGAGCGAGAGACGATCGCTGACAAGCCGAGAGGAACATTCGAGGGAGGGAAAAGAGAAAGAGGGCCGCGAGACTGAGAGGAATAACAGGGGAAACAGAGGAGGGGGTTTATGTGAATGGCATGTTGAGTGAAGGACTGATAGCTGATGATGCGTCATTAGGTCCTGCGTCTTTGAACTTCTCAAGCTTGTCAGTCTCCAACTACTCCCTCCCTCGTGCTCTACAGTTTAAAATCCTCCACGCCGCGTCTCTTCCTGCTAATCTGTATTCATCTCTTTCCATTTCTCCCTCTTCCCGCCAGCGAGCCTATTCTTGGAGCTACCGCAGCCCTGCACCGCACCGGTGAGCGCGAGAAGTGTGTGTGTGTGTGTGTGTGTGTGTGTGTGTGCCTGCCTTCCTCGATCTATTAATACCATCTCTAGTTATCGCCTCCCCTCTCCACATCTGTGTGACGGCCGCTGTCTGCGGGAGGGTGTGACTGGCCAAAGTGTGTGTGTGTGTCCAAAGTATGTGAGTGTGTGTGTGTGTGTGTGCGCGCGCCTCTATAAATACCGTCTCTAGTGATCTCTCTCTCTTCTCATTTTCAGAGCAACATCTGCAGTGAGACACGCTGATAAAACGAGGACATGGCAGATCGTTTCTCTCACACACTCACACACGCACGCACACACACACACAAAAAGTCAAATTGACTGAATTCCACTTCATAATCTGGGAGGTGGGCGATGCGCCAGCGGCGGAGAGGTGTTACGGGAAATATTGCCCCTCTGGTTTCACACGTTTCCAGGGAAAAGGATATTAGAGGCAGGGCTTTGTTCCTGAAGTCCACCACCGTGTAGCTGCTGACCAGCGGGTCCACAAAGCCGATCATGTGATGTCTGCACTGGGCGCGCTCCTCGGCCGTCACCTTGTTGGTGATGATGTCGAGGCCCTGGTACACCTGAAGGGGGGAAACCACATGAACACGATGAAGTGAGTGAGAATCATCATGGAAAAGAAATGCTTTTTTAAACAGGTTTGATTTACTATCACATAGGAGGATAGATGGAGGAGCAAAAAATATAACTTGCAACCGCATTTACGTAAAGTTCTCCAGACGTCCTTTGTCCTAGAGAGCATGAATCTCCAGCTAACGCTGAACAATAAATAGGGTCCATAAAACAAATTGGGCAGGAGATTGAAATCCCTGCGAGCAGTAGGGTGTGTGTGTGTGTGTGTGTGTGTGTGTGTGTGTGTGTGTATTAATCAATGTCAGAAGCTGGTTGTTATGGAGGAAGAAATGAGGAGCGCCGTTTGTCGTCCATGTCACCGTCACGCCTCCTCTGTCCATTTTTATCATCACCCGGAGAGGAGGGCTCCCACGTGGAATTTGACAGCTGGGTGTCGTATACTGTTGTCCGTCAAAATGTTCACACACTCACACACATACATACACACACACACACACACACACACACATGTGGAAAGTTTTGAAAGTATGTCTCCAGATGCAGACAACTTTCTAACTCGTCTTTCTATTGCTTTTACAGTACAGCGCCATGTTGGGGCCATTGTAGGTCAAGAAAATAAATACAAAGCAAGGGGGGGGAAGATAGAGATATTCTCGAAGATTTTGGACGTTTATGAGAAAAAAAATGTAAAAGTGCTAACGGCGGGCACGTTTTCTTTCACGTTCTTTCTGTCTTTTATGATCATAAATAAAAGACAATTATTGTAAAAGTTACAGGAAAGTGGAAACGTGTCAATCCAACGGTCAACTGATGTGTCCAAAACATCAGTTGACTGCAAGGACACACAACGTTACTTTGGCAGTTAACGACAACAATAATCAGTTTGTAGATGGCAAAATATCAACATCTATGAGCCCGTCCTCTGCACGGCATCTGTGTGTAGTCTATCACCAGCCATTCAAAGTGTATGTGTGTGTGTGTGTGTGAGTGTGTCACTCCGAAAGTGGTGAATCAGCCAGGAAAACTTTATGAGTCAAAAACTTCACAAACAATTTTCCCAGCAGGCTGAACCCTCAGGTTGGATTCAGTCTTGAATTGACTTTAAAAAAAAAATGAAATGAAATAAAAGAGTGTGTCGAAGCGGTCTGTTGTTCAGTAATCCACAGTAGTAAAATACAGCCTTCGATTATAAGCGGTCGCCTATTGGGTTTGAAGAACGGCCCCAAATGAACACACAGGTACTATTTTTCAATATTATTGATCACTTCCTTGGTGAAGGGGTGTGTGTGTGTGCGTGTGTGTGTTGCGTGTACTTCACCAGCAGCGGGGAGCAAAGGAGGGCAGAACAGCCCAGCCGGATAAATTATTCACGATGTCTCTGCACGACATCACTGTCAGCCATGGGAGGGAGGGAGGGGGGGGGGGGGATGCATGGATGGATGGACAGATGAAGGAGATGGAGATGAAATGAAGGCCTGGAAGAGTCTTTTTGGGAGAAAAAAAATAAAATTAAAATTAAATCACCCGAGAGGACGAGAGAGAAGAGCGCCGTGTGCTTGTTAGAGAGAACAGGACGCTCCCTGACAAATTTGCACACATTATCCACAACCGACCCTCCTTTGCCTCCTTCGCTCTCTTCCTCGCTCACGCAGATCGTGCAGTGGAGACAGAGTGGCAGGTCGCAGGAGGAGGGCGAGAAAAAGACGGATAGAGATGCTCGAAGACAGAGGTTGGCATCTGATTGATGTGTGTGTGAGAGACACACTGAGTAAGAGTCATGTGTGTCTCATTTTGAGCCACACACACACACACACACACCTCCCAACTTCCTCACATTTCACACTTTTTTTTTTCCCGTTCATCTCGGCTTCAAAGTTCAGATTCGGTGCAAACTCCATCTGCTGGAGACGATCATGCGATCGCACGTGCTTTTTGAAGGTAGAGGCACTTTCGGGGGTTGAGGTTTGCAGGGATGACGGCCGCTGACGATTGTTCGAACACACACACACACACACACACACACACACACACACACAGCGCTTCATTCATAAAACAAGGAAGAACTCTACAATTGATCGAATTTAGGACGAGGGGAAAGCATTTTTCTTTATTTAAGAACTTTTAAAAGTTAAGTCTCGGCTTCCTGATATTCTTTAAAACGACGAGAGAGAGAAAGAAAGAGCGGTAGAAGAGAGAGAGAGACGGTGCTGTAAAGACAGAAGTTGTTTTCTGATTGCTTTACAGCGGTTATAAATAAACAACCATCAAACACTCAACAGATCCTTTCACTGTGGAGTCACTTTAGTTTAATATGCAGCAGTAAAACTTAGAGTTCCTTGAAAAGTAGACCCAGGACTAAAATTACCAGGAACTTTTCGGCCTCCTTTCATCTCCATCCTTTCTTAAAACACTTTCGCTCTTCAATGTGCATTTATGTGTCGTTGCACGAGAGCTTTGCATAAACCCGAGAGTAAGAGCAGGCAGAGGAAGACCGCGGAGGGTAAATCAGAGAAATGAAAAGAGCCACTTGGGTGGAAGATTTGAGGAGAAAAATGCTTTGGAGGGGGAGCTGCAAATGAGAGGGAAGATGAGGAAGACGTCGAGCCGAGGCGGTGGAAATGTGCTGCGAGTTGCACTGATGTGTAAGCTCCGTCATTAAAAAGAAATTAAAGTTTAAAAAAACAAAACATAGCAAATCATGTTTACATGCGTCACAATAAAAGAATTGATTAGTGCCGAGTTGTTCTTTGATGTCACATTTCACGCCATCTGAGGACTAAACTAGAAAATGTACTTAATTTCTAGGAGGCGGTCGGATATTCTAACTAGAAAGAGATCAAACAATTCCTCAGACTGCTAAACTGTTCCGATCTTATCGTGGTGTGTTATTTTATTAATCAATGAAAATCACTCAAGGGAGTGCAAGTTCCTTTTCTGAGGAAATGTCCCAGAGATGCGCTTCTTCCCGGTCAGCTTTTCTAGTTCCACACGTCATAAACCGAGGGCCCTAAACTTCAATGGAAATCCAGTGGGTTCAGCTGCCTTCTCCTTCCTGTCTCGCTCTAAATGGACGTGAATGGGATGTGACCATGTGGCTTGTGTGTGAGTAAGGGAGAATGTGTGTCTCTGTGTGTGCGTGAGAGACAATGAGCTCAGTGTTCCAGCTCTGCAGAGCCTGCAGCCGGCCTGCCTGGCCAACCTTACGCCCTGCACGAGACAGCTGTTCCTCTGCCACATAAATAAGGAAGGAAGAGGGGGAGAACGAGGGAAAGAGAGACGGAGAGGGGTGAGAAAGAAATAAAAAAATAAAAAAAAGAGACGTTGAGAGCGAAAACTCATGGAGACATGACATAAGATTCAGAGATAAAGCAGTTCCTTCACAGAGTTAGACCAATGCATCGGTTTCTCCAGTGTTGGTATTTCATTGACAAAATGACCAGAGATTTGGGACTCATGATGACCACAACAGGCCATGTAAAAGATCTGAAACGTTATTTTCCGCATGTCCAATTATTTAGGGGTGCAGATGCTGGGGACTGACTTGATTGAGCCGATCGAGTATCGGCAAGATGTCACTGATCCACAAACAGTTTTCTCTTTCACCGCTCATTAATTTTTTTCCAGTATCTGGCCATTAGATATGAAGCTACCTCGAGCAGACGGTTAGCTTAGCTTAGCACAAAAACTGGAAACAGAGAGCAGGGTTTATGCCAGAAAGGGTTGAGCAAAACTCAGATGAGTGGCTTCGTGACTAAAATCAGAAGAGCTGGTCCACCTTAAAAAAGGTCAGTCCGCTTTATGCGAGCGAGCCTGAGCCAAAGCTGTCACTAACTCTAGTTAGTAAAAGACGACGAAGACACAAGGAGTTGGCTTTGGTCTTGAGGAGATGTAGTATTTACTCAGCAACAGCCTGAACTGTACACACACACTGCACTGCTACGTTCACAGCAATAACGTTACTGTTAAAGTTAAATACATAATTTCCCAGATGCCGACGTCCGGCTCGCCACACAGTCGGAAACCCTCGGATAAAAACAGCTAGCCAGGCTCTGTCTGAAGAGAACACAATCCACCTGGAAACGTCCCCAAAGCTCACTAGTTAACACATGTCTTGTTTAATCGATTTATAAAATAGAAGTCTTCACCGGTTGGCTGTAGGACTAGTATTAGTACTACTAATATTCTTGACCAAATACCTCGAGGACAAAAGACAGTCCGGCAAATAAGCTCAGTATGGGGGGGAGAAAAAGTCAAATCAGTGTATCCCTATAATTAATCCGAAAGGTTTGATAAAAAACAACAACTGCAGGGTCGGTTGTAGTCAGTCGGGGCCAAAGAAGACGAACACTTCGTCCTTATTCTGACCCCTGGACACGGCCCTTCACATGCAACCGCCAAACTGTAAGCTACAGCGCTGTATTTTTACCCTTCTCTCTGAATCTTGTTCTCAATTACTCTCAGCACTGAATACCTATCTGCCTATTTTCTCTCTTCTTCTTCTTTTTTTTACCCCTTCTATCCTTTCCCCTTAAGGCACCATCCTTCAACAACGTATCCCTCCATCTTCCTCTCCTCTCTCTGTGGGGAATGGCCCAGTAATGCCAGACTAATAAATCATTCATGGCGTTGTTCTCCCCCCACTCCTCCCTCCTCGTCCTCCTCCTCCTCCTCGTCCTCCTCCATCCTGCCATCCTCCTCTCCCTCGCTGCTTTACAGTAGCGGTGGTGACCGCATCGCCACACCCGCAGACTGCATATTTACACACACACACGCACAAAAAAATAAGAGTTAATCAGCCCTCGTTGTTTTGGCTCGTGCTTAGATTACTTAAAAAGATGCATCATAAATCGGATGTGGGAGGCAACATCGCTGAGTTACAATACAATAACAGATACGTCAAAGCCCAGACAGGTCATAGCCACACCAGACAGAGAGAGAGAGACACCGGGAGGGGGGGAGAGAGAGAGAGATGGAGGAGGACGGATGACTGGGAGCGAATTAGAGGGATATAACACATAGCTGCACAGTATTGGAGTGTGGGATGTGTTTCATACGTAGATAAGCAGTTGGTGTTGGTGCATAACAACCTCTGGCCAATAATAAGCCTAACCTTTGAAAGAATAACCCCCTTCCTCCCTCGCAGCGGTCAAATCCGCCGCTACACCGCCATCACATTTCCAAATATACGACTTAAAAGGCAAATCAGCCCCTTTGTGTTTTTACAAGACGACCTCCTTCACTCCTCTTTTATGGGACTATTAAGGGTCAAGATGACACATGACAGGTTTCCTGCTGTTCAGGCCAATTTCTCACATTCGACACAAAACCACAAGCCTCCCCAGATTGTCTGCCTTTGTCACAATCTTCCCCCCCCGCTCATGTCACTCCTCCTTTCATGAAAGCAAAAAGCAACAACAACAACAACAAAAAACGAGGTCACTGGCCACCAATACGTCCAGCGGTCCCACCGGCTACCGTAACGCCGCATACGTGTGCATGACCTGTTAAATTGCCCTTTAGGACCTCGGACGGCCTTTCGGTGCGACGCCACGCCCACTCATAACTCAAATACACCTCTTTTTGTGGCAGCAATGTGTTCTTGGTTAATACAGCGAACAGGTGACGCTGAGTAAGCAGAAATAAATATGTTAATAACAGAGACTTTTGTTTGGAGGGAGGAAAGTGTTGAATAATTCAAATATTTTATCAAGTATTAACTAAATCAAGCTGCTGTTTTTCAGTGATTTAGCCAAGACTTTGCATTCCTAATGATCAATTTAGATTTTTAGACAATTTGTCCTACTTTCAATTAATTTCGCCATTCAATGAAAATTAACTTATTGGACACTTGGAACTAAGAAGTTAGTTTTTAAAAAACACCTTTCTTGCTGGTGCATTCAAAGGTTCCAGGGAAACTAAAACACCTGTCCACTTGAGTGATGAAATTAGTCACAATATTATACAAAATCCGAAATACACGTTTCAATTTATCAGATCCTGCGAAATGAAGTTGGTAGCACCAAGTCCAGATTGTGTCGTTGCAAAGCGGAGGAACAGAAACATGGAGGATCTCCTTTAAATATCTTTAAAATGAAGAGTGAGGCCGTCGGGGAACTCCTCGGTGTATTTCCCGGATGCGATGTGCAGCATAAACAAGGCGGCGTTTGAACGATGATCACGGCGAACCGGTCTGATGTCTCCGTCTGAGCACTCCTCCCATGAATCACCTCTGAAGTGCACTCGCTCCGTCCGCTCACCGTCCACGTCAAACGTTTCCGATTACCAGCGACGCTTTGCAAAGTGGCAGAAGCTGGATGAGTCGCCCGCCTGATTAACAACACACGTTCATCCAAAAGACAGATTCGGCCAATTAAAATCCTACAGTTCGTGCATTAAATCAGTGCAACTTGTGACCTTGATGCCGTCTCCTTCTATTTATTCAAAAGTTGCATCGTCACTCATTCTGAACGACGTCCTAACTCTTTCCCACAGTGCTGCACGACGCCAGAGCTTTAACAGCTTGTGCATGCAAACTCCAAAAGAAGCCGGAGGCACACAGCACACCCTAGACATTCATTGTATATCTTCCACTTCAGTAACAGTTGGATACGGGTTTTCTCTCTCAACTTCTGGGTGTTTGAGAGCTCAGGTTGTCATTTTTCTAACTTTCAGATGATTTTAAAAACAGAATTTAAGCCTCCCATGAGCTTTTTTTTCTTTTTTCTTTTTAAATGCTACCTGTATCTTTACCTAATTAATATATAAAGAGAAAATGGGCTATCTAGTAAGTTTGCCATACAAAAAAAAAAAACAGAAGAAAGGAATTCAAAGAGTCCAGTTAAATTTACTCAAACACAAGATGTACTGTCAGTTCTGTATTTATCAAATAGGAGAATATGGAGCACAGAAACCTCTTATTCTCTGCCTGAAATAACATACTTTATATAACCGGCTAATTTGAGACTATTCAGGCTCACCTGGTGACACATTTGTGATAAATATATGTATTTATTTAGGTGAGGCGATAGGGGCAGTGAGGTCTGAAATGTACACTAAGATGGGCAATAATTCAACATGATAATTTAATGGATTCATATCATGATGGAATTACTAATTGAGATATCAAGATGCACAATTACATTATCTAAATTTCTCAGAAGATCTGATGAGAAATATTTTGATGGGAAGATAACTTGAAGATTTAACTTTTTTGTTTTAACCACCCAGTTAAATGTGATTCTTTATAATTCGGCTTCCTTATTTAAAAAGCAGCTGAAGACGACTCACTTTTTTAAACTGGTCTTTGTGACTTTGTGCTGCCCAGTGTTTGCAATTTTCTGTTTTTACCATCTGATTTCATTCATTGTGAATAGTTTTTAATGGTTTTTATTTCATAAATATCTTATTCTTGTTCAGCACATTGTGAATGGTGTTCTATGGAGGTGCTGTACTAAATAAACATACTCATTAGGCCTCGATCAAATGAGGAAATACTCTTATAATACTTTTCATTTGTCAAGTATTGAATTCACACAGGAGTAAAACCAAAAACAGGCTTTACCACGTAGTCATTTCATATAGACTTTTAATTCATGGAATATGTTATATTGCGATTCATCAAGACATAAAATGACGTACATGGCGATAGAAGATTTTGGCCAGATCCCCCAGCTCTCCTATACACACACACACACACACACACACACACACACACACACACACACACACACACTTTCCCATAACTCCAACTGGTAGGGAGTGAGAAAACAGTGACGTTTCTTTACTGGAAGCCTCTGAAGGAAGTCCCCCCCCCCCCCACCGCGACACCCCGCTGGTACCTGAACCCCTACTTTGGGAACCATGGAATTACACTACTTTGGCAGTGCCTCATTCACTGACAGTACAGCCGAGCTGTTGTGTGTGTGTGTGTGTGTGTGTGTGTGTGTGTGTGTGTGTGTGTGTGTGTGTGTGTGTGTGTGTGTGTGTGTGTGTGTGTGTGTGTGTGTGTGTGTGTGTGCCATAGATAGCATGTTCATTTAATGAGTGAATAATATCCCCCTGCATGTCCAATGAACTGTGGGTTGAGGGCATGGGCCAGGGGCAGAGAGGGGTGGGGGGGGGAGGATGATAACACAATAGGAGTGTTAGGGAGTGTGGGAACCGATTCTCCCCGGGACAATAGACCACTTCCCAGTGGCCACAGCGTGCCCATTCACTATCAGCTGCAGGGCCGGCGTAGCACGGCGCTGAATATGCACCAGCTCAGCACAATGCTGCTTTCTCCCAAACAAGACCAGACTGTTTCCTATCCCAAAAGACAACACAGGCCAGCTCTAGCCTATACACAGCCCCATTCTCACATAAGCAGTCTCTTTCCACGTCTGCGTCTCTCTCTCTCGCTGTCACACACCAACGGGAGGGCGGCAACAAGGCCAGGGATTGTGGAGATAGGCCGGGGCTGCCGTGCCGTAACTAGGCCACCGTTTCTCTCCAGCAGGGCTGCTGCCGGTCGTTGAGATATTCTGGGCTGAAATGTTATTAGCGTAACCCAGTTTACCCAGCACCAGTTGACTGCTGGAAGAAGTGCTCCCCCACCCGTCGCATCCTTAGGGACGCACACGCACACACACACACACACACACACACACACCCCCAAGGACAATGCACATCAAGGAGGAGCAAGGTGATGAAAGACGTGAACTCGATGTGATGAATTCGGCAGTCAAGAGGAATGAGTGCTGGCCGAATTGGATGTGTGTGTATATGTGTGTGTCCACTCTGGTGTGACCCAGACTCAAACCTGCGTCCAGCCTTTTCTTTTGTGTGCGCGCCCTCTGGTTGCTGCGGCAACGGAGCCTGAGAACCAAAAGAGAGGGCGGGGCTAAAGGGGGAGAGAGGAGGGTAGAGGAGGAAGCCGGAGAGTTTCTTTTCCCTTTCTTTTTTTAAATGTCACTGTGAGACACACACACACACACACACACACACACACACACACACACACACACACACACACACTCTCTTAACTGCTTCCTGTTGAATGTTTTTTTTCTTCTTCTTTACTGCAAAATGTATTCGCAATAAAAGACAGAGCCAATAAATATCTTTACGACAACATATCAATGTTACGACGTATAGCATCTCATCACTGATCTCCACTTTGCTTTAATTAGCTCACAGCCAAGCTGCTTTATTGACTGTTACATAACACATTAAACTTAGAGTATTTTAATGATTACATTAACAATTATCCGACAGGCAAAGTGCTTTTTATTTGAAAGTTGTCCAAAGAGATACGTTTATATCCTCTATTAAATATCTATTTGTCTCTGCAACAACTGTATTTCTTGCTATATCTGCTATTTGCTATTTCTTGCTATATCTGCATTTATTGCAATACATTTCCTCACTTTATTAATGATCGATACACTTTGTAGTCACTACTCCTGTCTGGCTTATACAGTGCAGTGCATTTTATTCCTATTTTTCAAGCTTTATATTGAAGTTACATATCTATACTATCCATCCCTTCTATCATGGCACTGACATTTCAGTTGGAAGCATATCATCTGATCCACTTATTATCAGAGATCAGCTTCAGCATGTCGCTGGATTATCTTGCGATGTCTCATCAACATGTTCTTTGCGTGACTCACTGCCTCTCGTGCACGTTTCTCATCAGTGTGAACACCACAAGCTCGCACCTTGAGGTCAAGAGGTCGTGCACGTCACAGAGGCGTCCGTTGTTGTCAAGTTTTAGGTCTTCACCTGTGACCGAGATGTACGAGAAACTATAGCAACATATTCATCATCATGTCCTCTATTTTCTTTGCACCCTGAACGATTTATCTTTCCTTTAAATGACATTTGAGCTGAAAGAAAAAGACAGACTTGAGAGTCCTCGCAGACCGGTTCGTGGTCGAGGAACGGTCGCATTATAAAGTGACACGCAGTCTGTTAGCGACTTAGCTACATTAGCTAACTGCAAACCTCTCGTGCAGAAACACACAGTCAGCCGAAAGGTCTGCTAGCTTTGTATGCGGGTCTGTGTTCATTCAGCGGAGCAGCAGGTGATTTTATTCCGCTTTACTCGACTTATTTGACTGTCTTCACAGAGCATTATGGCTGCCATGTCAAGGACTCTCTCCCCTTTCCTCCTCTCCTCGGTCTTCCTACCTGCATGGAGTCGGCGCTGACTATCTCTCCCTGAAGCCGCCTTCCGATCTCGATGGCCAGCTTGGACTTCCCGGTGCCGGTGGCCCCCAGAACCACCACTAAAGCCGGTACCGTCGCTCGCTTCACGGCGCGCCGCACGCTGCCAGCGGACGCCGCCATGATGCCGCTTCCTCGACTCGAGCCGGCGCACACAGCTGACGGCGGCGCGCATGCGCAGCGCGAGCGGAGCGAGAGAGGAGAGGTGGGTTCCGTTACTAGGCAACAGACAGCTTTGCATGTTAACTGAACTGGATTCAATACCGATCAATAAGTGCCGGAAATGACTTATTGTTGTTTTTAACATATTATTAATAAATACCTTTTAAATAGAGGATTGCGGCATCGTTATAATGGTTTCTACGGTAACTGCCTGAGCATATAGATGCTTGTTGCCATGGCAAAGATGCCAGGACCAGTGTTACCTTGGAGACTGCTCAGAACAAACTGCGCACGAGACGATGTACTTTACTCAGACAGGTGGTTTATCATAATAATAATAATACCCAGGGTTCAAAATGAGGCCCTGGATTTAAATGCATCTTTGCTATAATTAAAATATGTATTTTTATTACTGTTTATTTATATGTATATTTTTATTTTTTTATTTTACTGTGTCTTGTGTGCACTTTACCTGTCTGCTGCTGTAATCCTGCAATTTCCCTACTGCGAGACTAATAAAAGATTATCTTATAAACAGCTGGATGATGATTATTCTTGTGTGAAAAGAGACAAACACGTCATGTATGATGTCAAACCATGAATTTATTATTTTTCTGACTTACTCTTCATACATAGAGGCTTATGAGGTACATAAAAAAAAAAAAAAACTGCAGAAACAAGGCTCCAGAAAAAATAAAAATAAAATCACCATTTTTAAACTCCCAAAGTAAGAAACGTCCACATGCTGCAGTGACTGTGCCAACAGCAGAGACCAGTGACCAATACAAGTAAAATACAACTTGGGCAAACCACTGCTGTGGATGCACACTATTGAGAAAGAAAAACCAGGGCTGATGGTGGTTTGTGCTGAATTACTGAGCGGAGACGATATTCATTCAGATGATACAAGGGGGAAATTAAACAATGATACCCTGAAGTATTTGTTGTTCAGGTGATTCCACTGCTCTCTTTCCGTCCGTGTGGGTCTCAGGTTATATTACATATACAGCAGATTACAGCGGGAGGAGAGGGGGGGATGTTTTCCTCAAGCACAGTTTATGGCCCAATCACAAGAGCTACGTGGGAGTTTCCTGAGTGCTGGTAAGAGCAGAGCATGCTACTCGTCGTGACCGAGTCATTTACAGTACTAGTTCAAGGGCTACAGTGTTCTGTCGCATGGCTTATGGGAACAATCGGGAGCACCGGGCTTGCAACAACAACCCAAAAACAACAACAAAAGAGAAGAAAGCAGTAAAGTCACTTAAGGCTGCACACAGCCAGAAGTTTAAATCGGTAGATCCTCTTAAGTGCCCCTCCCTCTCCCCACCACCGGCGCCAGATTGCTCCAGCTATAGGGATTGGAGCGAGGCGTTCAGGTGCTTTCCGCTCCACGGAGAGACGAAAGCGGACCGCGCACGCTAATGTTCAGCACATAACCACCAGTGAAGCCCTGCCAGCTGCAGTAACGAAAACAGTCATTAGTTCACACCGAAACACAAACTCTGTAGGAAAATATAGTATAAAACTTTTGTCAACTCTTGACTTGTACAAATAAAATTAAACCCCAGAGACAGAAAAACGTAATGAATGGTAAAGAAAACAAGTAGGCGTTGCAAAAAAAAATGTGGTGACAAAGTGTCTAGTGTGATCAATGTTCAGTGAGTGTTTTATTTTTCGACTCTTTTTCATAATAGTTTTTATTAACAAAAATAGAAGCTTTGAGTTATCTTTGAAAAGCCAGCAAGCCTGGCCCCGGTTTAGGACGTGGGGCCGGACAAAAACTATGATGAGTATAGTAGACAGCTCTGGTTTTGGTTTGGAAGGGACTGTACAGTAGAGGTACTATATACATAACATCCAACAGGATAGTCTACATACACTGAAAGGCTTCTATAGGCATTACATCAAATGCAAAACAATTTACAAATATATCAGACAAGCAAGATGAAAAATGTACAGTTGGACCTCATTGGGCTGAAAGCAAAAGTTGGCATTTTTGATGTATTTTAAAACATACAGATTCAATTTAAGCCATTCCCTAAGTTTCTTTTGGTTTATAATTTGAAGCCAACATTCACCTTTTGGCTGGTCTCCATGGCACAACAATAAAGATTCAGAGTGAAATCTCGGTAAAAAGAACGTCATCGTGTTTTTGCAGACGATTGAAAAAAATCGCATCGATCTCAAAACGATGCCTAACGCGTTGAAACATGTATGACGCAAAAGAAGGAAACACTTGAAATGGAAACCTGCAGGCACAGAAGTTAGGACCCAACCTGAGCTGTTCCAGAGGTGCAGAACATAGAGTGTGTCCAGTTGTAACGTCGTTGTTGCATGGCTCACTACAGCCCCCTGATCAGCGGCAGACAAGGAAAAGGGTAAAGAAAAGAACAAGAAGAACTATGAAAAAAGATGCTATGGAGAACGATAATTTATATTTTAAAAAAAAGGAAAATTGAAAAGAACAAGGAGCAGAAACAAGGCACAACTCCATAACAAAATGTGCAAGACGTTTTATATGCCAAGCGATAAGGAGCAGGGGACTGTAGAGAAAGACTTGACAGAAACTTCAGGGGGGCGGGGCTTCACACTGACAGAAAGAGGACATTTCTGCTGTGCAAGCACAACGAGCCCCATCACAATCAAGGAAAACGGTCCGACCAGAACATGCAGCAGTTAGACAGCACAGTTGTCGCAGTTTATCAACTAGAAGCTGCTGCATTCCCGTAGCAAGCAACAGTTTTCAACAAGGGGGAAATATAACAGTTGGACAAATCTATATTGAGTAGCCATGGACATATTAATCTGCCCGTGAGACGCCCCATAAGACCAGTCCCGAGCTCGCTGTCCTGTCCGGCTTGAGGCCTTGTCAATCACTCAGAAGCTAATGTGCAAACCACAAAAATAGAAAACAAAAAAAATCCACCCGCACTATTCCAACGTGACCAATTCAAAGTGAACATTAGTGTCTCTTCTCCTTCATGTAGTCCAGTCCAGTTATGTGCGCGCGTGCGTGTGCGTGTGTGTGTGTGTGTGTGTGTGTGTGTGTGTGTGGCGACAGCCGACTCCGTCGCTCACGAGCGTTTGAGCAGCGCCAGCCTCTGCAGCAGCTGCAGCTGCCTGGATTTCAGCTGCTTCCTCTCCTGCGCCTTCTGCCTCTCGCTGACGTGCAGCTGCTGCAGGTACTCCGTGGCTCGCGTCAGGATCGCCACCTTCGGCGTCTTGGGGCAATCCGCCAGGCCCGGGATCTCGTCCCGCAGCGACAGGAACCGCGAGCGCAGGTCGTTCCTCCGCTTGCGCTCGAGGAAGTTGTGCGCCTTGCGCTTGTCCGTGTCCTCGCAGTCCGAGGACTGCGGGCTGGAGAAGTGGCAGAAGGAGTGGGTCTTCGAGGGAGAGCTTTGGGAATGCGGCGTCGAGGAGGACGAGGAAGGGGAGGAGGACGAGGAGGAGGACGAGGAGGGAGGAGACGAAGGGGCCGAGGACGAGGTAGGAGAGCAGGCGCTGAGGTTGGGCGACTCCGACCGGATTCCGGCAGACTTCCTGCCGTCCAAGTTCAGAGGGGCGTGGCCGGGCCGGGGCTGGTGGTAGTGAGAGTTCTGGTGCGGCTGGGAGGAGGCCTCCTGCCGGACCCTCTTCCGGGGCGGCTCGACCGGCGGAGGGAGCGTGTCGGGGGAGGGGGCGGCGTAGTTGTGCTGCTGTTGGTGTATGGAGATGTGGAAACGCTTCATGCCGAGGTCCAGGGGGTCCGCCCGCACCGTGATGGTCACCGGTTTGCGAGTGTTGACCAGTCGGCGAGGTTTGCGTTGCTGCTGCTGCTGCTGCTGCTCCACCGTCACCACGTCGATCTCTTCTTCGTCCTCATCTTTGTCATCCTCATCATCTGAAAGAGCAGGAGTTGGAAATATGAGTCACAATAAGGAGCCACCTCCCAGGACACGCTCTCTCGCTCGGGCCTTCTGCCTCCTTAAACCAATTAAATGCTTCTGTAAAAATGAACCCACACCCACACACAGGTTAGGAAGCCTTCAGGTGAAAATCAACGCTTCTTATCAAAAAGAAGACGACTAGTATGCGATGCTGCGCACGTTTCAAGCTATTTAGCTGCTCTATTTACAAGAGCAGAAACGAGGTATTAAATATGAGGAAAAGGTCTCATCGACTTGACCCCTGGGAGATTTTAAATATGCTCGTAAACTGAAACACTTTTAAAGTAATTGCACATCTTTGGCTCAGAAAGTAATAATCTATATGAATAACACAGTAAAGAGGGGATGGACAAAGAGATTTGGAGGGAGGGGCACCTTCCTATTGTGTGCCACAGCAATTATAAAACGGCAGATGTAATCCAATATTACAAGGAATTGATTCCCCTCAAGTGGCCCTATATTGGAGCTTAAAGCACGCAAGTATCTCCGGTGATTGCCCATGCTCCTCTTCTTTGAGCGCGCATTATCCCCCGAAACGGTGTACAATACTGCCCCACACTCGCCTCAATGAATTCTGCACGCCTAGCCGACCTCCTAAAACGGCTAATCCCGCTCTATTCACAGCCCCGGCTGGCTCGGACAAAATCCACCCACTGACACAATTGGCGCTGCAGCCTGTTGAGCGGAGGAATGCAGCAACAAGTTTCCCTTTGTGACATTCCACACACACACACCATTATGCATGGGCCAGGATCACATGGCAGCCCGCAAGCCGGTCTCCATCATATGGGTTCACAGAGCGGAAATGGGGGGGGGGGGGGGGGGGGGGGTGAAAAGATCTGTAGACTTTGGCTAGACGTAATAACTTAACAGGTTGATTCTTCTACCTCTTCCATGTTACAGAAAGTTCCAATAATATAAAGGAATACTCTCGCTGAATGTGTGCCAAATGCGAGCCGGGAAAGTGCAGGAGAGGATATTGTCATCATAAGTCAGACTGCAGAGGAACAGGGAGAGGTAGCAGCTGGTCTGCTGGAGCCCAGCCAAGCAGCAGATGTTTCAATGGGCGTGTCACTGGAAGCATGTGTTGCATGCACCAAGGTAACGCAATGCAGTCATGTACCATGCCAATCCTCAGTGCTAGATAATGGCCAATCAAAGCGAGGTATTAATGAGAGAGAAAGAAAGACACATGAAGAGTAACCCTCACCAAACATACTTTAGAAACAACAAAGTAGGAAAATTATTATAACACCATGAGAAAGTTTACATAAAAAAAAAAAAAAAAGGTGTGATTGTGGTTACTCTACCACAAACCTCACAGGCAAACTAGAAGTCAAAGAAGCGTCCATCATAGTGACGCGTTCCTATAAATAAAAAGTACCATGCTGCATATTCAGACTGCTACTGACCTGATGAGTCGGTGTGAGACTCTGACCCAGAGGACACTTGCTTCTTGCAGCCACCGGTCAGCGGGAAAGTGAGCACCGCAGCCGGGTCCACGCAGTCCGCCGCCAGTCCGCCACCAGCGGCTGACGCGTCGGCGGCGGGAGCGCACTGCGTCCTCCCCGGGGAAGTGACCGCAGACGCCGCTTTGGCAGCGGCCGGCGTCCCGGGACACGCAGCGCAGCGCTCCCCGACGACGCGCTCCAGCTGCTGTCCGGCGGAGAAGCCGCTCCACATGCAGTCCTGGATGATGATCGAGCTCAGGTTCCCGAAGGAGTCATTGGCCGCGGTCAGCTTGCAGGGCAGGTCCTGCTGCTGTTCGTCCTCCTGCCCCAAGAACTGAGAGACCCACTCCAGCTTGTCCCCCAGAGACGGGCACAGCAGCCCGACCCGGCCCGGCCCTTCCACCGCCCGGATAGGGGACATGGGCGGGGTCGGCACCAGCTCAAATTTCTTCCATATGTCCTCGCTGGGCGCCGTGGACTTGAAGAAATCCTCGTCCGGGTCGTGGTGGTCGTCGTAGAAGTAATGTTGGTAGTGGTCAAGGTGGTCCATGTCCCAGTTGTCATACCGAGGCGCGGTGTTGCTAACGCCCGGCATGGGGGCTGCAGGCAGGGAGGCGGATCACTCCCTGTTCCCACTGTCTGCAGAGAGATGGAGCCAAGAGTTGTGTCAGAATTGAGCCTTTATATATATATTTTTTCTCACATTTCTGTCAGTAGACACGTTGCCCTCTGGAGGGACTGGGGCCATGCATACTGCAGCATACTGGTTAAATAATACAGCTACATATTGTCCCGCCCTAAAGAGAAACATCCCCTGAGGTGTAACAGTTAAACTAAGTATACCTGGAGCCAATCAGAGCACGGTGTGCCAATTAGGACTACAACAGAGTCCTAATAAGGTCCCTGCGAACCGGACACATATTGCGGGGGGGGGGGGGGGGGGGGGGATAAAATAAAAATTCCAGGAATAAAAAAAAATAAAAAAAATCCTATGCTAAAATATCGCAAAGTTAAGCTACTCAGTGTTACTGCTGAGAAGTTTGAGTTTCGCAACAGTGTTTCGTTGCATAACGCTGCTTTAGTAGTATACTGTGACAGAGAGGAGGAGGAGGGGGGGTCTGTTTTCTGCTGACTGCTCAGCAGAAAACAGGGTGATTAAATTAGATAGAAATAGATTAATTGGATAGACAGGTACCCGTCCTGCCTGCCAATGATCCTGCTCCGACAGCAGGAGTATATATGCAAAGTAGTTTACTTCGCTCCTCCTCGGTTCAACTCCCTCCTCAAGCCCAAACAATTCAGTTCAGAAAAAATAAAGAAGCGCTCATCAGTTTAATTACGCAGCAGGCGCGCTGGAAAGCGGCGAACCCCCCCCCCCCCCCGAAACAAACTTCATTTAACCTCCATGTGTTGTTAAACATCCTTCCTTGGGAGAAGTTGCGCTGGAATAAAGCGAGTTTTTACCTGGTGTTGAGCGTGAAAACCCCGTCTGCGTCCTCATAGATCCGCCGTGCGCAATATCACAGTGTCCCCAAAAAAAAAAAAAAAAAAAAAAGAGGCAGCGGCCACAATGAATCCTTACGTGCGTTCTGCTGTGAGCTGTTCCGCTCCGGTGTCTTCTTCCGGTTGTAAACGGTTAATGGGAGTGGGGGTGGGGTGTGGGGGTTTAAACGAGTCCGTGTTGGTCGCAGTCCCGCCGCGCAGAGGGGCTGGATGTGCTTTCGGCTTGTGGTCACTTTCTTTGCCGACTACTGCACTAAATGGTCCGGGAGAAGGAGAGGTTGGCTGTTATGCATTAAGGGGCGTGTCGTAGTAGCAGAGCCACGCCTCCCGTTTAAAGGCGCAGCACACACAAAAGAAAACCTGGTGCTCTGCAGAGAGGATTTTATGACACTGGTTTGATAAGATTGCACAGATTTGTGTTGTTGTTGCAATGATTGACCCATGCAAACATAATAACATGTGTGTTGAAATGCCTGGAAATGCACACACACACACACACACACACACACACACACACACACACACACGCGCACACACACCTGGGTTTAATCAGCACGCTTCCGTTAAAAAAGAAAGGAGGGCATCTTCTGCAGCAAGGAGAGATACGTGTATGTATGTGTGTGTATGTGTGTGTGTGTGTGTGTGTGTGTGTGTGTGTGTGTGTGTGAGTGTGTGTGTGTGTGTGTGTGTGTGTGTGTGCGGTCACAGTGATTTCATGCGGACATATGGCTGCAGTATCCGATGTCGCCCATGCATCTCACAGTCTCTGTAATCAATATCAAGCTTATGATGTCGAGCCCCCTCCCCTCCCTTAGAGAGTCATTATGGAAGCAACCCTCTGTGTCTGCCACGACATGTGTGTGTCACCTGAAACAGCTGCACACACACACACACACACACACACACACACACACACACACACACACACACACACACACACACACACACACACTAATGCAAAGGCACACCAACAACTGCTGACTCTTGTTTTTCTTGCGACATGAAACCCTCTCAGTCTTGCCCTTTTGTGTGTGAAAACTGTGCCACACTAAACTTTGGCACAATCGCTCTTGAGGATGCTGATTGAGAAACATCCTTCCTCCTTCCTACAACTGCTCCTCTAAAGTTCTCCCCCTCCGGCTCGACGGCGAAGCAGACAGCGTGAAATCCTTGTCCGTCGCACCTCGTCTTTCCGTCAAAGCTCAGACGCCTCCTCTTTCCTTCAAACCCATCTTCTGTCACTCATCCTCTATTCTTCTCTCCTCAGTTTTTGCCTACTTCTCCCCCCCCCCACTCTCCCAGCCCTCCTTTTGCGCTTTTATCCTCAGTGACCTCTAATCAAAAAGATCTTGACCCGACATGAAACAGGGAGACCCAGGAGAGATCCTACAAAGACACAGAAGTAACCGACAGACACTTTCCCCATCTGTATCACTTTCTCTCTCTCATAGCTCCTTCTGCTCCTGATCCCTCTTCCTCTCTGCGCTTTTATCTCCTTGCTCTAAGTCTTGTGCCTTTTTACATACTTTGAAAAGCCTAATCTGCCTCCCCGCTTTGAATTAATCATCAAAAGTGAACGCAAGAACCGGCTCCTTCAAAAGAAGAGAAAAGAAATGTCTTTTTAGATCAAATACGTAGATCAAGTGAGTTCAGGCCTCATAAGAAGCCTCCCCCGCCGCCCCCCTCCTCCTTTAAATCATTTATATGTGCAAAAAAAAAATCACACACACTTCTATATGTAAATGTCAATATAGGATTCTGGAACACGTTCTCTCCATGCAGATCCTCACATGGATGTGTGTGGCTTATTTACAGTAATTCCTCTATGGATTAGGGGTCCTTGTTTGCATGAACATAACTTGTGAAGCATGCAAAAGAGGGAGAAAGAGCAGGTTGAGCATAACCTGCTCGTTCTCCCTCTTTTTCTTTATATAGAATATTAAAAAAACATCCATACATAGTGCAGACACGCCAGAGACAGTCTCATAGGATCAGTGACACGTTTTCACTCAGGAGGTACAAATGAAGTGGTATCGGTTCCCAGAATAGAGACGCTGATGGTGTTCATACGCTGTGTGCATATTAATAAATAACATTAAAGTGCCTGTGTGCAACAACGATAAGTAATAGCGTGCTGATGCTAACGGAAATCACGACAACAGTGACTTAGTTCAACATTTTGGGAAATTTGCTCATTTGCTTTCTTGCTGATAAGATTCTGACGTCTGCACCGTCGATATGAAGCTACACAGCCAGCAGCCAGTTAGCTTAGCACAAAGACTGAAAACAGAGGGAAACAGCTAGCCGGGCGCCGATCAAAGCGGAATAAAGTTCCTGTTAAATTAAGTTAAATCTAATTTGTTTTATCTGCATTAAAACTGAAGAGTAAAAACTACAAGTTGAAGTTTTACAGGACGTAGAAACAAACGACAAAGCAGAACAAGCGAAACTAAATTAAAAGACAAATTATATCAAAACCAAAAGGAAATGCAAGCAACAAAGACGCCAATTATTTGTTGATGATCGTTGTTGTAATAATCTTGTCTCATAGTGTTATAAAGGGCTGTGCATTGATTTAACATTTGATTTTGAAGTCTTTAAACTTTTTGGTCCGAACACTTATATTCTCAGTAAAAAGTCCAACAGTTCCTCTAACAGACAGCAGCGATGATAAAACCTCACTTCATGATTTGTTTTTCCACATATTTCATTCCCAGGCATCTTCGGGGGAAATTCAAGGTTCAGCAGTTTGTCAGTGAAAAGTTATTATAACTCTGACATACAAGAGTTGCTGTTTTGCTTCCACACTTCCCTGCTGATTTTTATTTATTTTTTAGACCATACTGTGTATAGAAGTGTGTTTCATTATGACGGTTCCTATCATTACATTATTAGATTAAATGAAGCTGTAATGATCGCCAAGAGGAAGTCGCAGCAAAGTGCAGCTCACGATGAACGACTTTATCATTCAGAATATTGCAGATGATAATAAATACATCACAGCTATTATTCAAAGTGAGAGAAAAGTAGCGGAGCGAAGACGGCGGGCTCATTTGAATAAATACTTGTGCGTGTGTGTGTGTGTGTTTTGATATTTTTTGATATTCACATTGATTTACAGCAGATGTTCGCTCTCACCGTGTCATACAGATTGAAAAAGAACGGCAGCATATACACACATATACATATAAATGTGCAGAGGCTTGCTTTATTCACTGTCACCTTAATAAATAGATAATTGAAAAACCTCTTCATCCAGGAACGTCAGTGTGTGTAAAGAGATGATTTATTGCACTGAAGACGGGAAGGAAGGAGAGAGGATTGATGGGAGGGATCGACAAGTGTCCGACCCGCCTCCCTCCCCTCTTCCCGGGTCGCTCCTCCGACCGCTCCGGCTCCGCCCGACTCTGACCTTCCAGACTGATCAATGAACACCTACAGTCTGGGACCCGCCCATCCCTGTGTGTGTGTGTGTGTGTGTGTGTGTGTGTGTGTGTGTGTGTGTGGTGTCTGAGCCGCCACAGGTTAAATTCATGTAATCTGGGAGATTGGAGAGGAAAAGTGACAGCTGCTACCCACTGGACGGCGTTGACCTCCTGCTGACACACACACACACACGGGAATGGAGAGGATTGTCTTTCAGTCCAGATGCTCATTACGTGGAGCTATTGCACACACACACACACACACCACGCACACACATACACATACACTGCCTCTCTGTCTAACCCTCCACCTTGTCCCGTAATTGTTTTTCAGCTGGACAGACTTCCCGCTCTCCGACGGTGAACGGGAAACTGATTCCGTAACTTTTTGAAACCACGGTTCTTGTATCAGCATCTTTCGGAAGAGGACACCTAAACCTCTGGAGGAAGGCAAGGCAAGTTTATTTGTATAGCACATTTCAACAACAAGGCGATTCAAAGTGCTTCACATAAAACCATTAAGAGCATCAAAACATAATTCAGAGAAAACAGGATTTAAAACAGTTAAGAAAACATTAAAACAGTCAAAAAGCTAAATAAAAACTAAAAATGTAATAAAAGTTGCAGTGCAGTTTAAGAAATAAAATGCAGTAGTGAGATGCAGCAATTGAATCTGGATCAATTAAAGGCAACAGCAAACAGAAAAGTATTCAGTCTGGATTTAAAGGAGCTGAGGGTCTCAGCAGACCTGCAGCTTTCAGGAACCTTGTTCCAGATAAGTAGAGCAGAAAAGCTGAACGCTGCTTCTCCATGGTTAGTTCTGACTCTTGGAACAGAAAGTAGACCCGTCCCAGACGACCTGAGGGGTCGGGATGGTTCATAAGGTAGCAGCAGATCACAAACATACTTAGGCCCTGAACAATTCAGTGCTTTATAAACCAGCAGCAGGATTTTAAAGTCAATTCTTTGTTGGACAGGAAGCCAGTGCAAAGACCTCAGAACTGGAGTGATGTGCTCCACTTTCCTGGTCTTAGTGAGGACTCGAGCTGCAGCGTTCTGAATCAGCTGCAGCTTTCTGATTGACTTTTTACAGAGGCCTGTGAACACACCGTTACAGTAGTCAAGTCTACTGAAGATAAATGCATGGACAAGTTTCTCCAAATAAGTCTTCTAACCCTTGATATATTCTTCAGGTGATAGTAGGCTGATTTCGTAATTGTCTTGATATGGCTGTTCAGGTTGAGGTCTGAATCCATAACTACACCTAGATTTCTGGCTTGGTTTGAGGTTTTTAACGTCAGTGATTGAAGCTGAGTGCTCACTTTCAATCGTTCGTCCTTGGGACCAAAAACAATTACTTCTGTTTTATCTTTGTTTAATTGAAGAAAATTCTGGCACATCCAGTTGTTGATTTCTTCAATGCATTTAGCCAGCCCTTGTATGGGACTATAGTCCCCTGGTGATATAGTTATGTAGATTTGTGTGTCGTCTGCATAATTATGATGACACACTTTGTTGTTTTTCATAATCTGAGCCAGTGGAAGCATGTAGATGTTGAACAGAAGAGGCCCCAGTATTGAGCCTTGGGGAACACCACATGTCATCCTAGTCAGCTCTGATGTGTAATTAGCTACCGACACAAAGTATTGTCGGTCCTTCAAGTAGGATTCAAACCAGTTAAGTGCTGCGCCAGAGAGGCCTACCCAGACTTTCAGTCTGTCTAGTAGTATGTCATGATCAACCGTGTCAAATGCAGCACTGAGATCCAGTAATACTAAGACTGAAGTTCTGCCACTTTCTGTGTTTAAGTCGATGTCGTTGAAAACCTTAACAAGAGCAGTTTCAGTACTGTGGTGCTGACGAAAGCCGGACTGGAAGACATCGAAACAGTTATTTTCGGCCAAGAAGTTGTTCAGCGGTTGAAAAAACACTTTTTCCATTATTTTACTTAAGAATGGGAGGTTTGATATTGGCCTATAGTTTTTCAATATTTCGGGGTCTAAACTAGCCTTCTTTAGGAGTGGTTTAATCACTGCAGTTTTTAGGGCTTGAGGGAAGACACCTGAAAGAAGGGATGTGTTTACAATTTGTAAAAGATCAGCGGTCATGCAGTGTGAAATATTTTTGAAAAAGTGTGTTGGTAGAATATCCAAGCAGCAGGAGGATGTTTTCAGATGTTGTATAATGTCTTCTAGGCCTCTCTGGTTAATTGAGTCAAATTGTGTCATGATATTTGAATGGCTGTTAGATGGGGACAACACATATCCGGTGGTTGGTGTGGAGCCACCGACTGCTTGTCTAATTTTTTGAATTTTGTCAGCAAAATAGGAGGCAAATTGATTGCATGCACAGGTGGATTGGAGCGTAGCAGTTACCGACATCGGAGGGTTTGTTAGCCTGTCGACGGTAGCAAATAAGGCACGTGTATTGTTATTGTTTTTCAGAATCAGAATCAGAATCAGCTTTAATGGCCATGTCAATTTGCACATACATGGAATTTGACTCCGGTTTCACTTGCTCTTCGTACTTTTTTCACACACAATATACAAGATAAATATAAAAAATATAAAAAGGACATTAAAGACAGTAGTAAAACAACAAAGCTGGCGCAGGAAGTACAGCCTCTGCTGGGCCTTTTTCCGGATGGTGTTGATGTTGGCAGTCCACTTCAGGTCCCGGGAGATTGTGGATCCCAGAAACTTGAAGGTCTCCACCGCAGAAGCAGTGCTGTTGTGTATTGTGAGGGGGGGTAGTGTTGGGGGGCTCCTCCTGAAGTCTACTGTCATCTCTACAGTTTTGGCCTTGTTCAGCTCCAGGTGGTTCTGACCACACCAGAGGACCAGCTGTTCAACCTCCCGTCTGTACGCAGACTCGTCGCCGTTCCTGATGAGGCCGATGACCGTTGTGTCGTCTGCGAACTTCAGGAGTTTAACAGATGGGTCCCCTGAGGTGCAGTCGTTGGTGTAGAGGGAGAAGAGCAGTGGAGAGAGCACACATCCCTGGGGGGCGCCAGTGCTTATAGTCCGGGTGCTGGATATGATTTTTCCCAGCCTCACCTGCTGCGTCCTGTCTGTCAGGAAGTTTGTGATCCACCGGCAGGTGGGGGCTGGCACGGTGAGCTGGGAGAGTTTGGGTTGAAGAACCTCCGGGATGATCGTGTTGAATGCAGAGCTGAAGTCCACAAACAGAACCCTTGCATATCTCCCTGGGGAGTCGAGGTGTTGCAGAATATGGTGCAGTCCCATATTTACTGCATCATCCACCGACCTGTTTGCACGGTAGGCAAACTGCAGGGGGTCCAGCAGGGGCCCTGTGATGTGGTTATGATGTCAGAGAAGAAGGACTGTCTTGCATTTCTAAGTTCCAACTTATAATTGCGAAGTCTCTCTTTATAGATACCACAGTGAACCTGGAGATTAGTTTTTCGCCACCTGCGCTTGTTAGATTCCTTGTCTGCTCCTAGTGTGTTTCCTTGTTTTTCCCCTCCTGTCAGATTTTGTTATTGTGAGCCACGTGCTAATGTTTTCTCTTGTCAGCCTACAGTCTCCTCCCCCGGTTTCCACCCTCTGCCACGCCTCCCTCCTCCTCCCAGCTGTCGTGCATCACCTTGATCGCCGGCAGCTGATTTAAGGACCACGGCGTTCCCTGGCTGGTTGTCAGGACGTTTCAGTACCAGCCCGGTGTTTTCTCTGGAGTAGCGTGTTTGAGCTCGGTTGAGTTTCCCTCCCAACTCAGGAGCAGGAGTAGGACCTTGGCCGGTAGTATACTTTGTTTGGTGCGAATCTTTGTTTGTTCGAGCTCGGTTGAGTTGCCCTCCCGACTCGGGAGCAGGACTTGGCCGGTAGTATACTTTGTTTGGTGCGATTCTTGGTTTTTCCTATTTTTGAAAATAAATCCCTTGAGAGTTAAACTGTTGTTGTGCGTGCATTTGGGTCCTCCACACCACACACCCCATAACAGAACGTCCTGACCACGATGACGGACCCAGCCGCCGCAGCAGCATCGCCGTCTGCGGATACTCTGCAGAAGGCGATTACCTCTCATGGCGCTCTCCTCGGCCAACACCATCAGGTGCTGCAGGACCTACTGGACTCCCAGCGTTCCATCGGGTCCCAGATGGCGGAGATAGGAGGCTTTATGCAGGACCTCACACTGCGCCGTCCCCCTGCCTCGGAGCCGGTCCGGGGGGACGGGGAGTCATCCAGCACCCGCGAGTCCTTCGTTCCCTCACCTGTGCCCTATGATGGAGCGCCCGGGGAGTGCAGAGGGTTCATGCTCCAGTGTAGATTTGTTTTTACCCAGCAGTCCCGCACGTTCGCCTCGGACAATGCAAGAGTGGCTTATATGGTGGGGTTGCTGCGCGGCAAGGCGCTGGTCTGGGCTGAGGCATGGCTCCACAGACGCTCCGCCCAGGTCTCCTACGAGCGCTTCATGGAGGAATTCAAGAGGATATTCGACCACCCAGTGTACACCCGGGACGTTGTTCAGCGATTGCTCAGTCTTCGTCAGGGTTCCTCCAGCGCAGCAGAATACTCTGTGGATTTTCAGATTCTGGCCACTGAGTCAGGTTGGGGCGGAGAGGCGCTGAGGGGAATATATCGCTGCAGTCTGTCGGAGGTTCTGAAGGATGAGCTTGCCGTCCGGGAGGAGCCGGACTCATTAGAGGAGCTCGTCGCGCTCTCGATCAGGCTGGATAACCGTATTCGGGAGCGCCGTCGGGAGAGGAACTACCGGCCTTCCAATCCGGTACGTCAGTTTTCTTCTGCTCCCAGCTCTCAGCCTCCGAGCCCTTTCCGACTGTACAGCCAGGAGCGCTCTCGCTCTCCTTCCTCGGCACCTTCCCCTTTGGAACCGGCGGAGCCAATGCAGCTCGGGCGGATTCATCTCTCTCCAGAGGAGCGGGAGAGACGCCTCCGCACGGGAAGCTGTCTGTATTGTGGTGAGTCGGGACACCGCATGGCCGTCTGCCCCGCTCGGCCAAAAGAGGGAGCTCGCCGGTAAGAGTGGGGGTGTTGGCGAGCGATTCAAGGAGAGGTCCCCATTCCAAGTCTCAAGCATTGTTTCCTGTCACCCTGGGTTTAGCGTCGGGGCCTGTGCACCTGTCAGCTCTCATTGACTCAGGGGCTGAACAGAACTTTTTGGACACTGAGTTTATTAGTAGCCATGGAATCCCTGTGGAGGAGCTAGCGCGCACCCTGCTGGTGAGCGCACTGGATGGTAGTTCTCTGGCGGAGATAACACACTGGACTCAGCCAATTTCCCTGCTCGTGTCCGGTAATCACAGTCAGAAGACCCGGTTCTGCGTGTTTCCGTCCCCGCAGACACCCTTAGTCCTGGGACTCCCCTGGCTCAAGGATCATAATCCACAGATTGATTGGGCTGGAGGTAAGATCACCGGCTGGAGTTCCACCTGTCTCTCCCGCTGCCTCAGATCTGCGGTGCCCCGTCCGGTTATTCCCCCCAGCAAACCAGAAACCGGCCTGGGTCTCACCGCAGTGCCCCAGGAATACGCGGATTTGGGAGAGGCATTCAGCAAGGAGCGGGCTCTTTCTCTTCCCCCTCATCGGCCCTACGATTGTGCCATTGACCTGCTTCCGGGCGCCCCACTTCCCACGAGCCGCCTATATAATCTCTCCCGGCCAGAACGTGAGTCTATGGAGAGGTACATTACGGACTCGGTCACCGCTGGAATCATTCGTCCCTCATCTTCACCAGTGGGAGCAGGTTTCTTCTTCGTCTCCAAGAAGGACAAGAGCCTCCGGCCCTGCATCGATTACAGAGGTTTGAATCAGATCACTATCAAGAATAAATATCCTTTACCGCTTATCTCCTCTGTTTTTGAGTCCTTAGCTGGAGCCAAGATTTTCACCAAGTTGGACCTCCGCAACGCGTATCACCTGGTCCGAATTCGCGAAGGAGATGAGTGGAAGACTGCCTTTAACACACCCCTGGGACACTTTGAGTACATGGTGATGCCGTTTGGATTGACTAATGCCCCTGCCGTTTTTCAGGCCCTGGTGAATGACGTCCTCCGTGACTTCTTGAACCGCTTTGTTTTTGTGTATATTGATGACATTTTGATCTTCTCCCCGACCCCTCAGGACCACACTAACCATGTTCGCCTGGTTCTGCAGAGACTATTGGAGAATCAGCTCTTCGTTAAGGCTGAGAAGTGTGAGTTCAAT
Organism: Myoxocephalus aenaeus; assembly: GCA_038501785.1. Lineage (NCBI taxonomy): Eukaryota > Metazoa > Chordata > Actinopteri > Perciformes > Cottidae > Myoxocephalus > Myoxocephalus aenaeus. The sequence goes on along the minus strand of JBAMJR010000170.1, from coordinate 1,122,937 downwards.
GTTACCTCTGTTCAGTTCCTGGGCGTCTTCATCGAGGAGGGGCAGGTGAGAAAGGACCCTGAGAAGGTTAGGGCAGTAACGGAGTGGCCGGTGCCCGCCTCAAGGAAGAAGCTCCAGCAGTTCCTGGGGTTCGCCAACTTCTACCGGCGGTTCATCCGGAACTACAGCCGAACGGCAGAACCGCTGACACGGCTCACCTCCTCCAAGGTCCATTTTTCATGGACACCGGAGGCCGACGGGGCTTTTCGTGCTCTCAAGGAGCGATTCATCTCTGCCCCGATCCTGGTCCACCCAGACGAGACCCGCCAGTTTGTCGTCGAGGTGGACGCCTCGGACACCGGAGTCGGAGCTGTACTTTCCCAGCGGTCAGCTTCCGACTCCAAACTCCATCCTTGTGCGTTTTTCTCCCGTAGACTTTCTCCGGCGGAGAGGAATTATGACGTGGGCAACCGTGAACTGTTGGCTGTCAAGTTGGCATTGGAGGAGTGGAGACACTGGTTGGAGGGATCGGTGCTCCCCTTCATAGTATGGACCGACCATCGCAATTTGGAGTACATTCACACGGCGAGACGCCTCAATTCCCGCCAGGCCCGCTGGGCTCTGTTCTTCACCCGCTTCAACTTCACCATCACCTTCCGACCGGGGCACAAGAACACCAAGCCGGACGCTCTCTCCCGTCAGTTTGCTCCGGAGGATGGAGACTCTACTCCCGAAACCATCCTACCCCCCTCGTGCGTACTGGGTGCGGTCACCTGGGAGATCGAGAGGGTGGTACGTGAGGCCCAGCACACCCAACCTGACCCCGGAGGGGGGCCCCCGAATCGCCTGTTTGTTCCTCTGGCTGTCCGGTCCCAAGTTCTGCGATGGGCCCACGAGTCCCGTCTCTCTGGACACCCCGGCATCCGCCGGACTGTAAGCTGGCTCCGCCGCATCTTTTGGTGGTCATCTCTTGAGGAGGACACCCGTTCTTATGTGCTGGCCTGCACTACGTGCGCCCGCAACAAGGCTTCGCACCGACCTCCCGTGGGGTTACTACGACCACTCCCTGTGCCCCAACGTCCGTGGTCCCATATCGGGGTGGATTTCGTCACTGGTCTCCCCCCATCCGACGGCAACGCCGTCATTCTGACGGTGGTGGACCGGTTTTCGAAGGCTGCTCACTTCGTTCCCCTGCCCAAGCTGCCATCGGCCCGTGAGACCACCGACCTGCTAGTCCTACATGTCGTTAGGCTTCATGGCATCCCTGTGGACATAGTTTCAGACCGCGGACCTCAGTTTTCGTCCCAGTTGTGGAAGGCTTTTTGTCAGACCCTCGGCGCCACGGCCAGCCTCTCCTCAGGATTCCACCCACAGTCAAATGGCCAGACGGAGAGGTTGAACCAAGAGCTCGAGGCCATCCTCAGGTGTGTGACTGCCGCCAGTCCCTCTTCTTGGAGCCGTCACCTCCCGTGGGTCGAGTACGCCCACAATACCCACACCTCTACTGCCACCGGGCTTTCCCCATTCGAGGCCTCCTTGGGCTTTCAGCCCCCCCTGTTCCCCAGCCAGGAGGTCGAGGTGGCTGTACCATCGGTCCAGCGCAATGCCCGTCGTTGTCGGCGCATGTGGAGGGAGACTCGGGCTGCTCTACTTCGCACAGCAGAGCAGAACAGGAGAGTGGCGGATCGACGTCGCGTTCCAGCCCCGGACTACCGCGTTGGACAATCGGTGTGGCTTTCGGCTAGGGACATCTCCCTACGCACCGAGTCTAAGAAGCTCTCCCCCAGATATGTCGGTCCTTTTCCCATCATCTCCATTATCAACCCTGTCTCGGTCAAGCTACAGTTGCCTCGTGCCATGAGGATTCACCCTGTGTTTCATGTCTCTCTCCTCAAGCCCGTTGTCTCCAGCCCCTTAAATCCTCCGCCAGTACCCCCTCCGCCCCCCCGGCTCATTGAGGGGGGCCCTGTCTACACGGTCCGTCGCCTCCTGGATGTCCGCCGGCGGGGTAGGGGGTTTCAGTACCTGGTGGACTGGGAGGGTTATGGAGTAGAGGAGCGGTGCTGGGTGCCCCGTTCCCGGATCGTTGATCCGGGGTTGATAACTGCTTTCCACCGACGGAACCCGGGTAGGCCCGGTGGTTCGCCGAGAGGCTCCCGTTGAGGGGGGGGTACTGTTAGATTCCTTGTCTGCTCCTAGTGTGTTTCCTTGTTTTTCCCCTCCTGTCAGATTTTGTTATTGTGAGCCACGTGCTAATGTTTTCTCTTGTCAGCCTACAGTCTCCTCCCCCGGTTTCCACCCTCTGCCACGCCTCCCTCCTCCTCCCAGCTGTCGTGCATCACCTTGATCGCCGGCAGCTGATTTAAGGACCACGGCGTTCCCTGGCTGGTTGTCAGGACGTTTCAGTACCAGCCCGGTGTTTTCTCTGGAGTAGCGTGTTTGAGCTCGGTTGAGTTTCCCTCCCAACTCAGGAGCAGGAGTAGGACCTTGGCCGGTAGTATACTTTGTTTGGTGCGAATCTTTGTTTGTTCGAGCTCGGTTGAGTTGCCCTCCCGACTCGGGAGCAGGACTTGGCCGGTAGTATACTTTGTTTGGTGCGATTCTTGGTTTTTCCTATTTTTGAAAATAAATCCCTTGAGAGTTAAACTGTTGTTGTGCGTGCATTTGGGTCCTCCACACCACACACCCCATAACAGCGCTCTGCTTTCCGACACTCTCTTTTCTCTATTCTGACCAGCGTGGCATTTCTCCAAGGGGATCTTTTCTTACCCGAGACAACCTTCACCTTACTGGGTGCAATGGCATCAATAACATGTTTTACTTTAGAATTGAAGCCATCCACAAGCTCATTGACTGAGATGCAAGAGAGGGCTGGTGTGGAGGAGAACTTCTGAATAAATAGTTCACTGGTATTTTCAGTGATGTAACGCTTCGTCACAACCTTGGTTTGGACATTTGTGTGTAGGGAGATTGCACTCTCAAAGAAAACACAGAAATGATCAGAGAGTGCAACATCAGTCACAGCAACCTTGGAAATGTCCAGACCTTTGGTGATGATGAGGTCTAGAGTGTGCGCCTTGTTGTGGGTGGGACCTGTTACATGCTGTGTCAGGTCATAGTTATCAAGGACACCACATAGCTCTATAGACCCTCTGTCCTGGGGATTATCAACATGGATATTAAAATCACCAACAATGACAACACAATCAAAATCAATACAGATTATAGACAGCAGTTCAGTAAACTCATCAAAGAAGGTTGCACAGTATTTCGGTGGTCTGTAAATGTTGAGGAATAAAAACTTGAGTGGAATTGAGAGCCACATATTCAACGGAAGTAAAATGACCAAAAGACATCTGCTTGCATTGAAGAGACTCATTATATAAAATAGCAACTCCACCTCCTTTCTTATGCACTCTTGTTTCACTCATGAAACTGAAGTTGGGAGGTGTTGATTCAATAAGAACAGCTGCACTGTTATCTTGGTCGAACCAAGTTTCGGTTAAAAACAAAAAAACAAGTTTGTGCCTAATAATGAAATCATTGATTAAAAATGTTTTTCCTGACAGAGACCTGACATTTAATAAAGCTAAGTTTAATGTGTTTACAACTCTATTTGCCCTATTTCTTTGGATAGGCTGACGAGGAATGAATGTTAAATTGGATAAATTTGCAGATTTACTAATGTTTCTTCGCAGCCTCACCTTTCCTTTTCGATAAGTCAGGACAGGAATTAAGAAGGCTAACTTCATACAGGGCCCAGACTGTTCCTGGAGATAATCAGTGGTGTCATTAGCCTTGTAGTCCGGACCCAAAAGATATCAATTTGTGTCTTTATCAGGTAGGGGAGATAGAGGATGGTTGTGGAGGCGGGAGAGGGGCACGGCGCTTTAACTTCGGTGTTTGTGTCAAAGCACTTAGAACCAGTGGCGGAGGTCTAGCTGGAGGGGTTCCAGCACAGGAAGTGGGAAAAACTCCCAAGCTTCTTCTCTCAGGTTGGACTCCGATGTATTTGAGCTGCTTGGTTTTTGTAGGTTTTTTACAATCAAATGAACCCGTCGACCGTCTCACCTTAAAGTTACTGCTGGTGATCCAGACCACATGGCTCGGCCCGCTGCGGTGAAGGGAGGCCGCGGGGGAACCAGGACTAAGAGAAGCGGACTGCTGAAGTGAAATGAGTCGTTTTTTAAAGGGACTCTGGGGGGAACACTACCACCTCCGTCCTCAGGGACTGCCAGAATCACCACAAAATGGAAGTTCCTTGCAGTATGGCTTTAACCATCCGACGGCAATGCCCAGCCGTAAACATCTCATGGGGGTATCATCTAGACGCGACCTCCCTCCCTGTCTGCAGCGTGGCTACTTCTACGTCTCTGTGGTTCTGTACACCACCACATCTGTGCAAAAAACAACGCCTACGTGTAATCAAATGAGAAATAGATTTTTTTTTTAACCAAACAGCAACACGCCTAATGATTAGCAGTTATAGAAAAGACATCAGAGTGGCAGGAAATCCATTCAGCCTGTCGCGGATACTACTGATAGCTGAATACCGAGAGAGAGCATTCCTCGTGGCCTTTCAGATGTGAAGAACACACCGTGCCCGTTATGTTTAGACAGGTTTATCAATTCTCTACCTGTGTGTATGTGTGTGTGTGTGTGTGCGTGCGCAGGTCTACCCAAATTACACACACACCAACAGCAGTGATTGACAAGCTCATGTTACTCAGTTGCTTCTCTTCTTTCTTCAGTGACTTTTATTGCATTCTGGGTAGAAATCAATTCGGGAGGAACAGGCTGTCAGCACAGACTGTACCCTGGAGAGAGAGAGAGAGAGAGAGAGAGAAATAGAGAGAGAGAGAGGGGTACAGAGCGAGGGTGTGAGTGTGAGAAACAGAGGGGGATATGTGTGTGTCAAAAAGCAAGGGAATAACAAGTGTCTGCGGGAGAAGGAGAGAAGAGGAGGGGGAAATGGAGGGGAAGATGCTGTGCCAAATAATGAATAAGAAAGAGGGAGGGTGTGAAGAATGTTGAGACAACCGAGGAAGGGAGGGAGAAGGTATTGTTTAGGGAGTGGGGGGGGGGGGGGGGAGAGAGAGGGCGAGAGACAGAAGGGCGAGAGACAAAAGAAACAGCATGATGGAGATGGAGGGAGGTGCTCTTCACCTCCCTCCATCTCCATCTATCTCTTATAGCAGCTCACAGGAACAGACTTGAAGAAAACAGTGCAATTACATAACTGATATTTGGCAGGGCAGCGATATTGAGCATTCTTGAAGCATTGCACACTCTGACACACACACACATACACACACTGACAGATATACACACAAAACCTCTCTCTCTCTCTCACACACACACACACACACACACACACACACACACACACAGTCAGATAATCCCACATATATGCATACAAACCGTCGTAAATAAATACACGCAAATAGTCCACTAACATTTTGTCTGATGAACCCGCCTGCTAATTTGCATTTCGGGTTACATAACGTAAATGCAAATAGTCTGGTAAGTCATCCGTGTGTGTGTGTGTGTGTGTGTGTGTGTGTGTGTGTGTGTGTGTGTGTCATAACCAACTGAGCTGATGGTTTTGAATGCGTCTCCAGAGAGAACGATGCTCTTCTGCTCCATTCCAGCAGGCAGCTGGACAGCTGTTTTGAAGAGGACCAGGTAGGACATTTATTGGTCAATTCTCCGGCTACGTTTGAAGTCCTTTTTTTTACTCATTACCTCATTTTCTGAAAATGTTATGTTCAACTGGGAGAAGAGAATGTTTCAATCAGGACTTCAGGCCTCCAGCTGGTCGCGGTCAAAAGCATTCGTTCAAGTTTGTGCGATTGAAATGGACCGTCCCCATCTGCGTGCACCAGTGGCCTAATTATACGGTGAAGGAAAAGCATTTTCAAGCTCGTGTTTTGACCAACTGGGAGCAGTAAAAACAGGGCCGTAAACACAACATTGACACATTGTCCCCTCATAAAGTTGCTACGCATTGATTGATTGATTGATTGTTTGAGTGCCCTTGGACCATGTGGTGCCGTTATAAGACGCCGGTGACACTTTCCTGCCATTAAAACGTTAAAAGACTCGTTGAGTCTTGCGAAAATATGTAGGAATTTGCATACTCAACATTTGACGCACAAATTAAAAATCAAACCGGGGCTTCTTGAACGAAACGAAAAGCTGCCTGTCTACTTTTTTTTTGTGTGTGCAGCCGACCTTCAGCTGGTAAACCCTGTGCTTCGTGACGCGTAATCACAAATGACACACTTCACACTCATCAGTGTTCTCTGGGTCACACGGTCGGATGGAGCTCCTGACAGTCAAGAAGAAAGAGCCGCCTCTTGTTAACCTTAACCCTCATTCGTAAAGCTGTAAACTACCTCACGTCACAGCCGTAACTAAACTTAACCTCAGGTGACCCTCGTGAACGCGCTAATGCTGCAGAGCGCTGCAAGACGCCCTCGGTCCAGCATTCCTCCTCGCAGATTTCTAGGCGAGACGCTACAGGCAGAGACATTGCTTTCCATGCTCTGGCCAATCTTTTGAGCTTTTGAGCTGTTTCGCTTCCATAACTTGTCGTCTTTCAGACTAGTGGAAAGAAAACGTTGAATATTCACTCAGGTGTTTATTCTGTGTCTGTTTGCGTCTGTAGATTTATCCTAAATTCACCAAAAGTTAGCGTTCGATAATGCCTCATTTGCATATTTAAACATAACATTTAGGAAAATTGTTGTTAATGTACGTCCTCAACTGGGGGAATCTATTAGTTTCCCATATTCGACCAAAATGTCGTTTTACAAAACAATCCTTTAAAACCTGTTTTTCTTACACACCAAACTCTCCAGTTTCATTCATCTCTATATTCTGAAGGTTTTTACAGAGAGGTTTGATAAGATATAATTTACAGCCAAACATATTCAGCTTAATGTAAGTAATCATCTGGGAAGTTTCCTGACGATAAAAGAAAAAATAGTTTTTTAGGATTCTTGTAACTGTTTTTCATTCAGTTGTGTTGTTTCTGTTTTGCTGATTGCCGTTCTCGGGAATGTTCTCAGGTCTCTTTTGATCTCGATGAGACTGCCTGATTAAATAAAGAATTCATGAAAAAAGAAATTGCACTTGTTATTTTCAAATGGTAAAGTGCTGCAGGTGATATGATGCACTCCATCCATCATTACTGATGCATAAACACAGCATCTCTGTGTCCCTGCGCAGCTTTTGGGTTGTTGCCTGAATCCAGAACCCTCTGTTGTTCCCCGTGCTGCAGACCAGAACCTCCTGTTCAGCAGTGAGGCGTCTAGCGGCGAGAACCAACGCTCTGACTCCCGGCCTCTTGACTAGCTGGAGAGAAAACTGGCACTTGAAGCTGAAAATGTATCATCAATCTTTTGATTTCAGTCGCGCATTCAAATCCTTCAAGTGTTTCGCACATAATGTTCACAACAGGGCAAATGTGGTTGTCAAGGCAGCAAAATATAAAATGTGACATTTCGCCACGAATTTTGCTAATTAACACAAGAATTTACAGCTAGATAAGGAAAAACATGTAGCCACATTCTTGAATCTGCTCTCTGCCTCGTGACGAGAACAGAAGACTTTACTTGGCTTTTGAACACAAGGAAGATGTAACCTTGACGAGCTGATACGGAACGGTCTCTGTGTGTGTGTGTGTGTGTGTGTGTGTGTGTGTGTGTGTGCCAACAACATCTTGGGACTTTGACGCATGAGCAGATGTCAAAACAACAGTTTGCACCAAGAGGAGCCCCTCTAAAAATCAAACGAGCGCCATAAAATGCCCCAATCGAAGCTGGTGTCTCCACTGATGCGCATGCATGGACCCGAAATTGTGCAGGTGAACACATTTAAATTATGGAAGCCATTTCCGCGAGTAGAAGAAAGAATTATTAGATAAAAAAGTTAGAATTATGAGATAGAAAGTCATAATTATATCTCATAATTATTTATTTTACTCGCGGAAAGTCGAAATTATGAGATAGAAAGTCGAAATTATGAGATAGAAAGTCATTATTATGAGATAGAAAGTCGAGATTATGAAATAGAAAGTCGAAATTATGAGATAGAAAGTCATTATTATGAGATAGAAGTCGAGATTATGAAATAGAAAATCGAAATTATGAGATAGAAAGTCGAAATTATAAAATAGAAAGTCATTATTATGAGATAGAAAGTCGAGATTATGAAATAGAAAGTCGAAATTATGAGATAGAAAGTCGACATTATAAAATAGAAAGTCATTATTATGAGATAGAAAGTCGAGATTATGAAATAGAAAGTCGAAATTATGAGATAGAAAGTCGAAATTATAAAATAGAAAGTCGAAATTATGAGATAGAAAGTCATTATTGTGAGATAGAAAGTCGAAATTATGAGATAGAAAGTCATTATTATGAGATAGAAAGTAAATATTATGAAATAGAAAGTCGATATTATGAGATAGTCATAATAAAAAATAAAAAGACAGCACATGCGCACATACTATCTCATAATTTCGACTTTCTATCTCATAATTTCGACTTTCTGTCAAATCATTTTGACTTTATATCTCATAATCATGACTTTTTATCTCATAATTGTTTTCTTTTACTCGTGGAAATGGGCTTCCATACGATAGTCAATATTCTCCTGTGCATAAATGGGGGTCAACCAGCTCTATGTAGCGTATTAGCATCTTCAAGCACATTGTTTGCAGCGCAGAGCTTCCCTGTTTAGTTTTTTCTCATCGCTTTAGTTGCTTTTTCTGTTGCAGCAGGCATCTTTATGCAGAGAAAAAGCTCAGATGAAGCCATTGTTTGCATACATACCTGCTCAGCACCACAACAACAGACAGACAACGTTAGCCGCTATAGCCGTAGAGCATAGAGGAGCATTTAGACGCCACAGAGCCAGATATTTCCCTCAGGAGTATACAAAGTGAATAATGTTCCTCTGTGTCTGCTGGATGTGTAAATACACAGCTGTTAGCTAATGCGCTTACAGTTTAACTTTAACTCAATGTTGTTTGACCGCTTTCGGCATTTCCCCAAAGTGGCCCACTTAAAGCTGCTGTTTTGGGGGGAAGAGCCAAAGCAACACAGGAGGAAAGTAATGCAAGCTTCTTTGAGCCCATCGGACAGAATGTGCAGCAACTCTGCAGAAACAAGGGGAATTTTTTTTCATTTGTTTTATGACAAGCTGTGTTTATTGTTTCATGTGTTTGAAATTATCATTGACAGTTTATTTAGTCCTGTAATCCTGAAGTTTGCCAGGATTTTTCAGTATAAAAGCACGAGTCAGGAGTGATTGTGGGGACGGAAGTAACAGATGTTTCTTTCATCCCTCAAGGTAATGTTAGTAATAAAGCAAATTAAATATGTTATTATCAACAATGTTGTCTGATTCTGAATCTGAATGAATTGTTTTAATGTAAAATGTTCTTTACTTTTCATAGTCTTGTTGTAAAAACCATTGAAATTGAAAATAAAAAAATGAAATTGAACCTTTTTTTAAAGATAAAGGACATAATGTGTTTGCAACCCCATATTAACAAGGATATTTTCAGACATATTATATTAAAACAAGAATAATATAAACAATTCAAGTTTATACGCAGGGTTTTTCCCCCACAATTTACTTCGATCTCGATTGACGAAGTCCAACGTGCAACGTCCGTCAAATTATACTGAAGTCGCTCCACAGTTGAGCAAAATAACAGCTGGTATTGTATGTCTTCCTATGTGTAACGTTATTTTAAATTATGTTTACCTGAAAAGTGTAACTCTCCCCCTACAGACGGTTAACAGGCTCAGCTTTTGTTGGAAAGACACGATAGAAAGATAGAAAGATAGAAAGAGGAATTCCCACATTTCTACACAACTGACAACAACAAATAACAGTGTTTGAGCTAATTATGACTCATCTTTTCTTAGTCAACCTTCTACTTCCCTATTCGGGTAAATACATAAATATATATATTTTATTTTTGTGGTAAAGCTCAACTCTCGGGTGGGTGTGCTGAGTGAGTACAGCGGCTGCTGAATACTGGACTGGTCTTGTAGCCTGGAGGCAAAAGAGGCTGGGATGTGTGGTAACCTACAGATGGGCGCCCAGACACAGATGGGCACACACACACACACACACACACACACACACACACACACACACACACACACACACACACACAAAAGGCTCTTGCAAGAAGATCAAAAGAGTGTGGCTTTGGCTTGTCAGCAGTGAAGACTGATAGACGGCGGCATCTGTGTTGGTTGGAGAAAGGAGGAAGATGAGAGAGGAAGAGGAGCTCTGCTCTGCAAATTGTAATAAGTTGACTTCATTTTCTTGGTTATTAAGAATAAAACTGTGTTTAGGCGACTTACGTCAAAATCTTTAATTAAGTTGACAATAAAACGTTGGTGCAGACAAGTTAAAGATCTGAGTTACGTCACATTACTCAGAAGATATCCATACACCGATTGCCTTCACACTTTCAACAAGCTGAACTACAAAGCTGTGGAAACAAATAGAGAGCACAGTTATTGAGGGAGAACCGAAAGAGTTTATCTGTAGGAGAAGTAAAACTCATTTACTTTTTAGTTTTGGTTGCTATTTTCAGACAGATTGTCAAACCTGTGACTTTGTACTGAAAATGCTCCTCGTGCTGCCAAATCATTATGTAAATAATAGAAATGCAAAAATGTTTTTTGCTGGATTGCAGATTATTTTGTCACTGTGATGAAGAACAAACACTGTTGTTAGTCGTTTTTAACAATATCGTAAATCTGCAGTTGGTCATTTTCTTTATAAAAAAAGATACCTTGGTAGCACTTTATAATAACTACACGCTATTTAGCATTAGTTAAGCATGAGTAAACACTTAATTCATCATTTGTAAAGCATTGTTACAACATGAACACTCATTAATAACTATATAATTAATACGTCCTTAATACTTCATTTACAAATGGAGAATCCATCATTTATAAAGTATGCGTGTAGTTATTATAAAGTGCTACCGATACATTTTTATCATGTTTGCTCAAACTGTCACTTTATCCTGATAATAGTACAAGAAGAGAGATATATAACAGAGACAGATATACAAATATCTATTTTTCACATTAACACCACATTCACTAAATGCAAAAACAATATCTAGCTTTCCTATAAAGTTGTAACGAGCGGATTAGTTTAGCAGAACTGCTCATGTGGCTTGACTGAACTTTAATTTCCCCGTTATTTGTTATTCAAATGAAGCAATAACCCCGTCATTGCAGAGTGGAAGGGGAAGACCACATTTGTTTTCATTCTCCGTCGGCTCTCGTTGGAAACACACACACACACACACACACACACACACACACACACACACACACACACACACACACACACACACACACACACACACACACACACACACACACACACACACACACACACACGACCGAGGAGGATAAGTGGAGATGAGAAGGAACCGGGAGAGAACACCTCTCCTCATGATTATTCCTAATTAAGATTAATTTCCTTTTGAAGAGCGAGGGTAATTCCTATTGGCCCTGTGGGTGTGATTTCCCACACAGGGATGACTCAAAACAAAACAAGGCTGTCGGCACGGATCGCATCAGTTGTTGTATTGGCTCATCGTACAGTGGCGACTGTATTTCATTACACTGCACGTTGGTCTCAGTGCCGCTCTGAGGCCGTTTATTTAGCAACTAAATACTTGAAGTGTGAGTGACCTGCGTTAGATAAACCACCACCAACATCTTGTATTTCAACCTGCTGTCATCAATATTCTTTGTGTTAACAATGTATCACAACAGCAGCGGAGAGAGACGTGTAACTTATTCATCTTTGGACACAGCAGCAGAACAGGGTCAAACAGTCGCAGAAACAACTGGCATTTACATTGATGAATGCAATTATTCAATGGATTTAGTCATTTCAATTTCATAACACTGGAGAATCTTTTATAGCCTATTTAACCTTTCGGGAAAAGGGTTTGTTCAGTGTTTTGAAAGTAAAAATAAATTAGTTCAATAGCGGAAAAAGGAAATCAGTGCGGTAATGTCTTAAACTCAGGGGGCGTCTCCTCTGGTTGCAAAAAGAAACCAGATTGTATAGAAGTCTGTGAGAAAATCACCCTACTTTTAACTTAATGTATTAATAAACATTGTAAACATGAGTTTATGTCTCAATCGCTAGTTTCAAGTCAGCATGATGTTCATTTAGTAAATGATGGTCCATTTAGAGTGAAACAGACCATAAAGGTATGCTTTTGGGCGGGGCTACAAGGGGATTGACAGGTCGCTACCACGGCTACTAAAATGTCACCGCTGGCTCCAAAAAACAAGATGGCGACGGTCAAAAATCGAGAGCCGACAAAACGACGAATAAGTGACATCAGCGGTGACTATGTCCATTTCACAGTCTACGCTCTTCTTCTTGTTCCTCTTCTTCTTCTTCTTCTTCTTCTTGTTCCTCTTCTTCTTCTTCTTCTTCTTCTTCTTCTTCTTCTTCTTCTTCTTCTTCTTCTTCTTCTTCTTCTTCTTCTTGTTCCTCTTCTTCTTCTTCTTCTTCTTCTTGTTCCTCTTCTTCTTCTTGTTCCTCTTCTTCTTCTTCTTCTTCTTCTTCTTGTTCTTCTTCTTCTTCTTCTTCTTCTTCTTCTTCTTCTTCTTCTTCTTCTTCTTCTTCTTCTTCTTCTTCTTCTTCTTCTTCTTCATTGGTGTCACAAACATTCTACATAGTTTGAGCTTGACTCGTCGGGTGTACTTTCATCCGATCACCGGTCCAATCTGCTGCGTGGTGGAGCGAGAGGGAACATCCCATTCGTTCCTCATTGAGAGGAGAGAACACGTATCTCCTCTGTCTCTCAGACTACATAGCAGTGCTGTGGTGAAGCTCCCACGCTCATGTGCAGAGGGAGAGAACATTGTGTTGTGGAAGGAGCCATGTGCCATCTCAACTGAAATGACTGACCGGGGAGGACCCAGGAGGATTGTGGGAGTTCCCTCATCATTGTCCAGCGTTTGCCGTAAGGTGTCTTCCAAATGGCACATTGTGAGCGTTCAGTGCGCACACACAATCCGCTGCAGAGGACCATATATTCATTGGGTGTGTTTGGGTCCTTCACCTCGCTACAAAGGCCTCGCTTCTCTCACAAACTCCTCCCCTCCCCCACCACAACCACCAAAAAAAACACCCAGCGATTGTCTCCCACCGTCCCTGCTGAGGAAGATACAATGGTTAACGCCGACAATAACTCCTGCAGCTCCTCCTCGAATGTAGCCACCGTGTGCGTGCATGTGTGTGTGTGTCAGTGTGTGTGTGTGTTCCGTGGAGCATATGGCCTTCTGACATCGCAGGCAGAAGGTCACAGTCTAAAGGAATTCAAGTCACTCTGGGAAATCTTCTGCCGCCGTTCTTCTTTAACAAACTTAGTTATAAAGCACTCAAGCTTGAACATGCAGGAACACACACACACACACACTCTCTCTCTCTCACACACACACACACACACACACTTTATGAAATGATACATATTGGCTAAAATGCATTTGATCCAGGTCTTTTATTAAATTAGATCCATGAGCTATTTTGGGTTGATGCACCCTGTGAATCTGATAATCGTCCTCTTAGTTTAATTGCATACTTCATATAGAATATCTGTACATTCGCTTGAACAGTGTGGAGCTGAAATATTTTATCCCAGGACATTTATTTGTCTTTACTTTCACTTTTATGCATCACAGAATGTGTGCTTTTATAAAACATGATGCGTTTTTTATGGAATATATTATGCAACAGCTTCAGCTCTAAAATGTGCTGATCAATCAGTGATAATAATCTAATATATAAGTAAAATTAGTGGTTTTCTATTAAGTAAATATTGCTGATAATACTGTTGTACTCTTACATGACTACATTGGGATTACAGGGAATAAAATTCCCTTTTTTTTTACACTGTGGTATTTTTAAAAATCCAAATACCTCGTCTACCCCTCAATACGATGGAAAAAGCAAATAAAAAGCTTAAGGACACCACCATATAATGTCGATCTCTAAAGAGGAGCATTATGTTTCCCATCTGAACAAAAGAGGACAACTTTCCTTACATTCTCCTCGTTTTTTTTACGACATTTCGCTCTTTGTTGCCTTCAGTTCTCGTGTCTTTTTATGGACCGTATGCAAATGCTTGAGCACGATTTTCAAAATAAATGGAGAGAAACATAATATGTTGTCTTCTGCACCAAAATAACCTCAAATCGAACCTTGTATTGTGGTATGTCTTGAACTGGAGATTTTACATAGCCCCACACACACACACACGCACACACACACACACACACACACACACACACACACACACACACACACACACACACACACATGCACAGACAATCAGACTGGCCAGTTGTAATCAGGGGCAGAGATCAATGAGGAGCATCTTGTTACATCTTAACTGTGGGGAGGGAGGCACACTACCCCTATTGTAATGCGACTGCCTTTGGGGGAAGGGATGAGGGGGTGGAAGGCGGGGAGGGGGATGAAGACAGTGAAATGCAAATGTTTCTAAAAAATGTTGGCCCATTGAATATCTGAGAAAACAAAAAGCAGCAGTTGAAGAGATGACAAAGGAGATAAAGAAGATCAAAGGAACGAGCAGACATTTCGACCCAAATGGGAGTTAAATGCTGTAAAGAGATGGTGCGGGGAGGGAGGGGTGGAGAAGTGATCAGACCCGAGGGAAAGCCTCTGATGGGGGCCCGTGGTCTCTCAGGTGGAGGCCTCTTGCCTCGGGGGCCCTCCATGTGTCGGTTCTGGCTAGTGACAGATGTCTCTCTCGGAAGAAGAAGAAGAAGAAGAAGAAGAAGAAGAAGAAGAAGAAGAAGAAGAAGAAGAAGAAGAAGAAGAAGAAGAAGAAGAAGAAGAAGAAACAGCAACAATTCACCAGTAATCAGCAGATGATACTGTAACAGGAGGAGGAGGAGGTTGAAAAAGAGAAGAAGGAGAAGAAGAAGAAGAAGAAGGGGGGGAGGGGTGTAGTGGAGTTTGTGAATTGACGTTCCCTGAAGATGTGTGATGCAGGACTCTTTCTGTGTGTGCGCATGTTTGCACGTGGCGTCCTTAAACGCAACATTGCACTGTATATATTCACTCCTCTCTCCTCCTTCCAAGATACAGCGACCGTGATGAGAACGTGTCGCTGGCACGAATACACGCTGACGAATACAATCTGTCAAGTGTGTGTGTGTGTGTGTGTGTGTGTGTGTGTGTGTGTGTGTGTGTGTGTGTGTGTGTGTGTGTGTGTGTGTGTGTGTGTGTGTGTCCCAACCACGACGGTAAATCCATCTGTGCTAAGGCTGTTATTATCGTATTTCTCCCGTGCTAACATGGGGTACTCCTATGTTGTATTTTTTGGTGCATGAATGTATGCATCTGCATGTGTTTGTGTGTGTGTGTGTGTGTGTGTGTGTGTGTGTGTGTGTGTGTGTGTGTGTGTGTGTGTGTGTGTGTGTGTGTGTGTGTGTGTGTGTGTGCATGTGTTTGCACACACACACACATGCACACACAGGTCTGCTCTTGAAATGACTCCATCGCTCATAGAAACTCCAAGCATTCTTTGTGTTGTCACCCTGCAGCTCTTTGTCAGATTCAGTTCAAGGAGCAGGAAAAAATGTGACCCTGAACACTGTGTGCACGTCCCAATGTCCTTTGCAAAGAGGAGGTGGGTGATGAGCCTCTTTTTCTTTTTTTCTTCTTCTTTTTATTACTGACTGCTCTTAAATGTGTTAAACGTGTGCTTTGTGTGTAGAACATGTCTCTCTTCAGTACAGGTCAGGGTCTCATGATCATGTCATTACACATGAGGGAAAATATCAATACAAAAACATTGACACCTTGTGTGATCTGAAGAAGGGGACATTTCCCAGAATATCTGCAGCACACATGAAGGATCCCCACCAGAGCGGGGCCGTTGACTTTTAGCTCCCTGCTGGCCATGTTGTTTTCCTGCACACAAGATCAATTATTCCTATCCCCTTTGGCTAAACGTCTAGATTAAAAGTAGGCACATCTTGAATAACTCATCTTTTAATTACCCGTGCACATTCATTCAGGTATCTGGGCCGACTAGCAAGCCCTCAAACTGTGAAGTAAGACCACCCAGTCAGTTATTCATGGCCTGCCATCAGAAAACATGTGATTCAAAAGGAGCCGTTCAGATGCGGCTCCACTTCCTCTGTCACATACAGGCTCGTTACAATCTAGCACCTTTCCATCTGAGTACCTCCACCCACGGCTGGAGAAAATTAGCTTTGCAAAGGGGCCTTTTCGGGAGCGGGGCTTAAAGAGACAAGCGCTAAAACAGAGCGACCCAGACTGAGGGCGACTACAAGTATATTCAGAAAGATAGTATGAGAAAAATGATGCTTTTACATTAAAGCATGGAAACATGTTCGAGAAGAAAACCCAAAATACATGAATGAACCTGAACATGAGCATAATATGTCCCCTTTAAGTACTGTGTTTTTTGTGCAGATTATTTTTTAATAGAATTGAATTCTTTCCCTTTTCCAAACACGGCACACACTCCTCTTTACCGACAATTAAAAGTGCTAAACTAGAAACAGAGAACATGAATATGTTGCAGCCAACAACTATTTGCTTTGTGAAGACAAAGTGGAGTCATGTCTACCTGAGCAGAGAATTAGGAGCTTGTGAGTGTCTCCTTGCTTTGTTGACATACAGACCGCCCATGCTGTTAGTGCATGTTAGTGCATGTGAGCGTGGTCCCACTGGTTAGCTCATGGCACTGCACTGCTCTCATCAGAAACACTGAAAGCTCAGTTAGCATGTTTGTCATAGTTTGTACTGTTAGCGCTGTACAGACTAAGCCAGGGTTAGCTGCTAACCTTTTTGAGAGGGATTAGAAACACAGCTATAGCTCCCAATCTCGCATTTAGCACCTTTAATGTCACATTTACGCAACCGAAACCTTTCCTACACCTCTCAGGATCAACTCTTGTGTCGTAAATCTGGCAACATTTTGTAAAAATGTTGGATATTTCATGTAATAACCTCTTTGAAGCATAGATTGTGCTTCCTTTATGATAAATACGTCATAGAATTGAATCAGAAATGCTGCAAAATGCTTCAATGCTTTATTCATGACAGTAAAATGCCAGTGATGCAATACAAAACAACAACAGGATAGCAACAAGCAACAGATGTAGTGATATATCTATATACATAGAGGTCTCGATGCAGAGATATTGTTTGCTCGTCTCAGCAACACAGACGCTGTAATGCTACAAATATTCCAGAAGGTGGCGGCAAAGTTACACAAATAAACAGTCAGAGACAAAAGGGATAGTGAAAAAGTAACTTCACTGTGTATCCACTGTGTATAGTTGTATAATTGGTGGTTATCTTGTTAATGTGGTGTGTAGTTGTTGACTTCAGCCAGACATCTCCATCCTCCCAGATTGTTGAAGGAGGAGAAGAAGAAGAAACTGTTAGAGAGCTACATCTTGGTACTTATATTGATTGAAGGAGCAGGGACACAATGCAGGGCGACAAAAGCTGTATTTCCTGCAGAGGTGTAATGTTTTTAATGTTGACCTTTTCAGTCCTCACTGATTGCTGTGAAAAGAATCTCCTCTTGTGGGACAATGACGATCTTGTACTGAACTGAACATTTAGCCGATTTCAAATGGTAGCTAACAGCTTTAGGGCGGAGCTGTAACATTCAGCTGAGTCCTATTTGAATGGGGAAGCTGTAAAAAATTATAAATATAAAATTGCCCTTGCTGCCACCATATTGCCCTTGGAGTCATTCCAGCCTTCCAGGAAACACAAAAGTTGCAAATCAAACAACTCGGGAGAAGGTGACCATTGTTGACGGTTTACGTCACAATCCTGTGCACTTGTCGACTTTTTATAGCATCCCACAACTGATATGCTGCACTTCAAAGATGCTCTCCTCCGAGACACTATTCGGGAGGTCAGAGAGAGCAGGAAACATTACCGGGAACCTCTCTGGAGAGGCAATAAAGATGATGGATAATGATGTTGGTTGGTGGTTTACTGAGGAGCACGTCGTCAGCGTGGCCGAAATTAACTACGTCGTTCTATATTTAACCAAAAAAGTACACACCATCATAAATAATAGAGACACGGAAGACACACACACACACACACTGATCACAGAGCTCTCACAAGTCAACAGGCTGGCATTGAACTAGCGACCTACGCTTCCCTTTGACTGTCCTTGTCTATTTTCTCCCAAAGGACCGAGGCAGACATACCAGGGGGCTGGTGCGCACACACACACACACACATGCACGCACACACACACACACACACACACACACACACACACACACACACACACAGAAAGCGTCCTGCACACTCACGCCCACGTCACAGTTTCCACTCTGAACATAAATACTCCTCCTGAGAGCATAACCATACACAGTCAGCTGGGGTGTCTATTATGACTCCCCTCTTGCTTCCATGTTGGATGAGTTTGATATCAACACAACACACAACCACAACACACAACACACAACTGATGGATGACTGGAAACAGCCCACGCTACTCATTCCCGTAGCAGGAGCGCGTGGCGAGATACCGCCCGATGAAACACAGGTGTCTATTTTTGTCAAAATGACCTTCGGCAGCCTGAGGTGACCTCCGCCGGCTAAATCACACCACAGTGACATCACAGTGACCTCCCAGTGACACCACAGTGACCTCCCACTGGACACTGAACAGCTGATCCACTACGAAGAACAGGGCCGTCAAAAAACGATAAAGAGCTTACTCTGAAATGTAATTAAGATGCTGTGGTGCATGCTTTGTTGGTGTTTATAGATGTCGTAAAGGTTTATTTGTATTGCCCGTGTGCTCACCGTGATAAAAGGTAAAGTGATAATGGGCTTTACTGGTTCCACTGGATTTTAGGAGGCGGCCACGGTGGAGTTGTCCATCCGACACCTGGACTTTGGCTTGTGCTTTCATCATGTGTCCAACTGAGTTCCAACTGGTTTCTCCTGCTTGTTTAAAAAAAATGATAATGTACACTGATAAAAGTATAACACTGTGTGTGTGTCTGTGTGTGTGTGTGTGTGTGTGTGGTTGCCCTTTACTCTACTTTATGTTTCCACATTACCTGCCGCTGTCTACGTGGTTCACCCGCTGATCCTCATGTAAGAACATACTGTACAGCACATTATTGATCCATCTCTTTTATCTCTGCATACAGTCGCCAGCGAATTCACAGCTGACCGAGATGTTCTGAAACTCAGTCTTGATTTATCCTTCTCAACGTTTTAGCCACAACCACAGTTTCCCTTAACTCATCCGTTCGGAGATGAAATTGTTGACACGTTGTTGGCTAATGAAGTGGATTACCCAAGTGTCAGATTGCTTCTTCAGAGGGAGAGTTTGATATTTGGGAAATAGATGCAGTCTGGCAGAGAGTAAGATGAGGAAATTGATTCCGCAAACACTAAAAAGAGGTCATACGTTCAGCACGATCAGCTCACTGACTGGCGTTCAGTGTTAAATGTAACAGGCTACAGTAATATGACCTCTCTGGAGATGACATAGTAAGATAGCACACAGGCTACAGCCTCAAACTATCATTGGATTCATGTGTGTAGATATACAGTACATGGTGTGTATATATAGTTGGTGTTTTTCCCCCGGTTATGGGCGTACAGTTGCAAAACTTTTTAAATAAAAGGTTCAAAAGAGTCACGCTGGAAGAGGACCAACTCCCGGGATCCTTTTGACCCAGAGCAGCGCCTGGCGTCTGTCCGAGGTAAATTGTCCGATAGCCCGGAGCTACTGGAAGCTACTTTAATGATTTTCCTTTTAGTAAAATACTATAAAAATAATTGATTTGAGTCCCCTCTGGTAAACGGTGTACTATACTTTTTTTTACGGCTTTTATTGTGAAAGGTAAGACAGTAAAGAGGGGATCTGGTCTGTGCTGCTTTTATCAAGGCTGAAAGGAATAATACAGTTATAACGTTCAGATAAATGAGCTACTGTATTGTTGTAAAGCATATTGTAAGCGCTACATAATTGGTTGATGCTTTTGTTAGCGGTGCAAAGGTCAGAAAAATGGACCTCGGTCAGAATTTTTTTGCTGGGTAATATTTGCTTATTACTCGTGATAAAACACGTTTGAAAAAATTTATTGACATATTGTGGCGCGATAAAAAGCGCACACGGTGTGTAAAAGGCCTTTCCTCTCGCGAATAATCGGATTTACTAATAAGGTGAAACTTTTCCTTCAAACGTTCGTGCATTCATCCTTCAGCTTTGCAAAGTGGAATTTGGTCGTTGCCTCATAAGCTGACACCGTTGTGTCATATGGATTCTTATGAAGTTCATCAAACCTGTTCGAGCCTGTTATCAACTGTAATTATGATTCTGTCCTCAACAAGACAAACTTGAAGTTCTTCATGTCTGCAGAGTTCAAGTAAGATCAAGAAGGGCGGGGTGATGCAGCATGAGAGAGAGCGGGAGGGTTGGAGCACTCGAAGCCACGATGCAAAAGATATTTCATAATTTACCAACGTTTCGACATGGCCGTCTTCTTCCGGATGTCCGGGACACACACAGCTCCACACAGGTGTGTTCAGTCATGGGGAGGAGTGTCCTCCATCAAAACCAGGAGCAGAGCTGCCTCACTCTTTAGGCATTTAAAGATCGCACTAGGAGTGGTTTGATAAAGAGGTTGTACAAAAAAGTCTAAATATAAAAAAGTCAAGCGTCTGTAATGCAGCCTCATAACCTCACACAGAATTAGGAGATATCATTGATGTAATTCAAGGAAAACATAGAAAAGTATAGTTCTAATTAGGCTCCTAAAGAGGAGACCCAGAGTTACATTACATTACAAATACATTACATTAATATGAGAAATATATTACAAAAGTAGTGGAGAAATATTAGAAAAAGCACATTTGTGTCTTCAGCACATTTTATTATGTGTCTTATTGTTCTGTCCGTGCATGTCAACATTGTCTTCTTGTTCTTTTCCCACAAAGCTCCTGTTCTCGTTCAAATCCCTGGAGCTTCTCCGATACCTGCACCGTCTCATCTGCAGACACACAGCACTGTTGACACTGGAAGCATATCTCTCTCAGTGTGGGAGGTCCTTCATGTCGCTCCATAGTCTTTTACGGCATCCCGATCTGCTTTTCCCTTCCACTTCTCGTGTCTTGCTGTGCAAGAGAGCCGACTTGACGAGATATGAACTGAGATCACAGCAGCCGGCTGTAATGGGGCGAGACTCTACCCTTGTCAACCCTGAGACTTTGAACCTTTATGACGCTTGGGCAGTTTGCGTTTAAAGCTGCAATATTTTACGTGTGAATATGTGAGAAGTGCCTCTTTCCCAGCTCTTAAGATCTTTCCTAGATAGATAGATAGATAGATAGATAGATAGATAGATAGATAGATAGATAGATAGATAGATAGATAGATAGATAGATAGATAGATAGCGAGGTTGCATAGAACAAATATCGGAATGAAAATACTCAATATATACAACAAATTAGCAGAGCGTATTAATTTAGGAAATAAAGAAAGTGCAAGTATATGCAGTGTTTGCATGACTACAAAGACACTACAAAGACACGTGCACGACTACAAAGTTTCTCCAAGACACGCATTAGGTTTGTTGGCATGACATCATTGTATTCCTGGGAACTGAAGAAGAAAGCAGTTTGAGCCTCTGTGCGGCTTTTTGCAAGTCTTTCAGACACAAGCAAACCTCTGAGGCCTCTGCGACCCGGAGACGCAGGAGCAGACAGACGGTCAATACAAACACAGTGACATCACCAGCTCTGGGTGAAGCACTTGTCTGTCCACCCTGATAACAGCCAGGTTCAATGGTCTGTCACTCTGAGCCACGCGGTCATGACACAAGAACTTTGAAACACTCACCCCAGTTTCCACTGTAAACACTGGCACAGGCTTGCATTTTCTCACCTTTCCTCTCTATGGGGTTTAAGCCCTTTAAACACCATGGAACCAATTTTGGCTCTAGACCTTTTTTTGTCTTTTTCCCTGTGTTTGAGTCGTCGTAGGAACCCCAAATTAATTCCAATACTTGTGTTTATTGTATGTATTTGTTCAGAAAAGTCTTGGGGAAAAAATCACTTTAAAAAGATATTTTGATCATAACTATGGACATCCAGCACGAAATGAGCAAGATTTCCCCAAAATGCCTCCTTGAGCAGTCACCTAGTTTTTCAAACTGTATTATGGTGCCCTAACAACAGCCCACATACTAGTAAGACACCTTTTTGGAAAGAGTAGGACCTAAAGAATCGGAACATGTAACAAAAAGCATAATGGAACACAGCATTTGGGTGTTCAAAGGAGTTTCAGTCAAAAAACTGTGTCGTTCGGTTCAAAAATGGAGTTTACGTAAATACTTAAACTTAACGGTTGCTTTAATTATGTTTTACACCAGATGTATCTTCTCACAAGGGTTGCCGATTGTAGCAATTTAAATGAAGTTAAACAACGATGTGGTTCCGGAGATAATATGTTGTTGTTTTTTGTCTGATAATAGGCGCAGGGGGATTTTCACACACTGTTTTTAAAGGGTTGTGGGAGAGCAATATGGCGACATTGAGTTTTCCACTCAAGAAAAAGAGTCCTTTGCTGAAAAAACACATTGTGTTTCGTGGCTGCAGAGCACTGTTTTGTTCTGCTTTGTCGTTGGAAATCACCAAGTGATGAGCCAATGAAGCCAATGTGGAAGTGCCAAAAACCTGCAGTTCCTGTAACGGCCACTAGAGGCTTGCTCCAAAAGCAAGGTATACTGTACATTACAGCAGAAATAAATACATTTACATACAAATACGAAACCACAGACTTTCTTCACAGCTTCTCAGCGGCTCTTCTGAAACCTATGGGTGATGTCACATAACAACATGATGTGACAATGTCAAAATAAGAGCGTGAAAAAGAGAATGAAGCATGGTGGGAAGTTATTTCACGCTTTGACACGCTTTCTCCCAACATAATATGATGTGGTGCTACTTTAATCAAATGTAAATACAAAGAATGATTGACCTGGTTTAACACAGTGACTCATAAAAGGCCGTTCCCTTCTTTATTGTCGTATTATCTTGACAACAAACTACTGAGATAGGAGGAAAAAAAAGCCGGGTCAAACAGAGCAAATATGAATAATTGTGTTGCAAGCAAGGCTCCTGACCCGAGTGAACGTGTGCTGCATTGCAATAGATTGTTGTAGTAAAACACTGTATATACATGTGCATGTGACCTAACCTTCTGAAGTCAAACTGCATCCAGGCAATAATCTATAACAGTGATTTAACAAGAATTAAGATTCGTTCAAAGTCCCGACTCTGTGAACGGTGAATTTATTTCACCTAGCGATACATTTCAACGGTGAGCTGAGGACAGACAAACATTCTGCTGTGGGTTTAGGGTGGGGCTTTGGTGTTTTAAACTAAAGACGTGATCTCTGATGCCGTTGCAGATGAGTGCGCTGTCATGCTCGAAGCATCCAAACAGATGAGATCAGTCAGACATGCAGCAACTTCTGGTATTACATTTTGTTCATGTATTTAACGCTTTTCACATATTCAGCTATTACATATTTGAGGAGATCAGCGTTAAACACATTCCTTGGAGCTGGTTTAGTGTGTAGCTGCAGGCTAAAGGTGGGTCCTCTGAATTTAATGATAGGCTTTCTGCATGGAATGAGGATGAGGGGAAATGAACTCCACCCACCACCAGTGAACTTAGTGTGGAAGTGTTTCCTCCACTTCGCCTGTTACTTTGGTGTGAAGGAAGGACTTGGCCTTGTCTGAGTTTAGAAATAGCTCCACATCTTAACCCCATGCACCAGAATAGCAGTGTTAATGCATCTGCAGGTGGCGTTGCATTAACACAAACTCACACCGATATGAGTATTTGGCTGTGCATGGGCAAGTGAAAGGGTGCAGCTTTTAAATGCAAGTCACAGCATGGAGAGGAATTGAAGAAGAATCTCGTCTGTTTTTTCTCTCTATTTTATGCCCGGGACGGTTCACTGTGATCACAGCATTTTTACCCAGGAAGTTTAGCGTCACACTCCCTCGACGAGAAGCCAAAGGGAGTGTGCGTCCATTGGATTTGGGATAATTGCAGAAAAACAAACTCTGTGCCAAACACACGTGTGTGATACGTGAATGCAATCGCATTGATGTCTATGGAAACCATGTACATAGATCACATTTAATAGCTCAGTGCTTTTTGTGATATTTTAAAAAGTATTTTGTCTCACAGAGATGATGCTCATTGTCAGCTGGTTCAAACATATTTAACACACAACGACTCAGACAGCTGCCAAGGGACCGTCTTCTCTGAAACCCACCTCATGGGAAAATACCTGAACGCCTGGACACAAAGCACATGACAACTCCCCTCTGTTTGTGTCTTCGTGTGCGTGTGTGTGTGTGTGTGTGTGTGTGTGTGTGTGTGTGTTTACTGCCCTCCCTCCTGAGTTTCCGTCCCACCTGTAGCTGTAGACCCCGCTGCCTGGTTGACGTGACGCACGCAGAGCTCGACCTATTACACAGCCTCTGCATTCGCCACATTGCTCTCTCTGAGACTTTCACACACTCACACACACACACACACACACACACACACTGGAATTGGCAAAAAATAAACACAGTCATGAGGCTCTACTCATGTACATGCTCTCATAACAAATGCATCCCCTTGTACACAGTACAGTCGTCACATGTGCTAATGTGATGCCTATCAACAAGTGGCTGTAATGTTTGAACGGCACAAAGCGCAAGCGTACACAATCTCATGCCAAACCACTTACAATTGTTTCGCCCCGGGGCCTAAAGGGTAATCTTTCTCAGTGTGACTGCGTCCCTGCTTGCACCTCATTTTGCACTCACAGCGGGCAAGATCCCAAACATTATTTCAACAGTTTAAAACGACTCTCACGAGTTACTCCCAGGGTCAGCGCAGGGGAACGCACACCGAGAGCATTCCTGTTGCCTATTCAGCAGCCGAGCTGAGAGAGAAACGGCACCAGGTAAGGCGATCCATGGGAAAGTGCTCTGTCGGACGAGGGGTCGGTCCCTGTGGATGCAGAGTGCAGTGTGCAGTCTTTGTGCTGCTGCGATGAAATGTGAGGGGAGTTTGGGTTCTCAGCGAGGACGAGTCCCCTTTGGTTTGGATGGGCTTCTGGAGGAGAAACACCCCCGGTAGCCGGTGGCCCTCTGTGTGTATTTACTTACAAGCGAGAAGAAACTTGTCCTGGGTTAAGATTCTCAAACAATTGCGTCTGATACGAATGATGCTACAAAGATACAGCGTTGGAGGAGGCGCCTTGTTTTGTTCCTATTAAAGTTATTTGGCAACGTCTGCTTGTTTTAACATTATTCACATATTTACTCATAACACCATGCACACTGTATTAGATTGTATTAATGTAAGAGCAGCAGATACAGAAACACTGTTTGTAAGATCTGGGCACACTAATAAAACGACTGTAATGTCAGATGTTTATTTATTTAGAAGTGAATTAAAATGAATTATGTGGAAAGTTATTATCATTTTTTTTCAATGGCACAAGACGTTTTTCTTGTCTAGGAATTTTCTTGCAGTGTAACTAGTTGAAAATTGCATTTAATATTGTTTTGCTGGGACTTCTTATACCGCTGCAAGTTGTAGGCTAACATCCTGCATGATGTGGGGATCGGTCGCTAAGTGTTTGGTGTTGCGTTCAGGGGCTCCTCTGAAGACATTAGCCCAAGTAACGTCAGCACTCTGACATAAAGTCAGTTCTCCAGCAATATCTATCTTAAGATATCTAAAATTAACCTCAAGAAGCTGCTGGTCAGATCAGACGTGAGGCCGTAGCTGCTTTAGTGGGTCAAACTGAGCAAAGGTCATGAATTCAACTTCTCACTTGTAAGAGAAGAAGCACCAGCGCAGTTATTTCTCTTTTAAAACGTTGCACAGTTTCCCTTTTAAATAGTAGAACTGAAATAAATAGATTGAACAATTATTTCATGTCTTGTTTTCCTCCTGCAGGTTGACATCTACCATCAACATGTTTAAAACTTTCCTTCCTCCCGTGTGAAATTAGCCAGACAGACAACATTGCTATTGGCAAACAGCAACATTTCAACAAGCCGGCTTGGCAATAGAGCGGGAACTCTTCGCCCCGAAGGCATTACATCAAACCCTAAATTATATTGAAATGATCTCATAATGTGAGCAGACATACTTTGATAGGGTGGAGAAATGCAAACAGTGAAAAGGGATTTTTTTTTTTTAAATACAGTACAGTATTACATAAGCATACAACCACAGCCAAACATCAGCATGTTGACACACATTGATTTGCCTGCAGACCCACACGGCGTGTGCGTGTGGTCTGAATTTGACTGTACAGTTGGCGAGGTTGAGGTTCAACTATCTGAATATGAGCAATGCAGCGGAGAGAAAGTTCCTCTTAGAGGTGTGTGCATCTGGTGTGAATAAACAAATACAACGTTGATGCATTCACAGATATAGCTGCATTGTAAATGTTTGATCTTCGGGAGGAGGCAAGTGTGTGCACTGTTACCTGGGTGAGGCCTGTCAAAGTGTGTGTGTGTGTGTGTGTGTGTGTGTGTGTGTGTGTGTGTGTGTGTGTGTGTGTGTGTGTGTGTGTGTGTGTGTGTGTGTGTGTGTGTGATGGTGGAAAGATGTAAACGTGGCAAATATCTTTACATCTCCATGCTTCTCTGCTGGACACAAAGATGAGCATTCAAACTAGTGGCGGTGTGTGTTTACTGCGTGTGTGTACTGTCGGTATGTGTGCTCAGCTATAAGGGGAACATATACATGCACGGCCGCTCGCCAGAGCAGAAGGCGCTTTGAGAGAGAGTCAGACCTGCAAACTCATGAGGGGTGAAAAAGGGGGGGGGGGGGCGAGTCAGTGCCGAGAAGCTGACAAACTATGATCAAGATGGGTTTCATTTCTTCTTTTGGCAATACCCAAGTGTACAAATATATATATATATATATATATATATATATATATATATATATATATATATATATATATATATATATATATATACACACACACACACACACTACCGTTCAAAAGTTTGGGGACACCCAGACACATTTTCAGTTTCTTTGGAATTTCCTGCATGGAATATAATTTCTGAGAACATGAAAGTTCTCTTTTTCTGGCTATTTTGAGAGTATAATGAAACCCACAAATGTGATGCTCCAGATACTCAACTAGCTCAAAGGAAGGCCAGTTTTATAGCTTCTCTCACCAGCATCACTGTTTTACGCTGTGCTAACATAATTGCACAAGGGTTTTCAAGGGTTTTCTAATCATCCATTAGTCTTCTATGCGATGAGCAAACACAATGTACCATTTGAACACTGGAGTGATAGTTGCTGGAAATGGGCCTCTATACACCTATGTAGATATTTCATTAAAAACCAGACGTTTCCACCTAGAATAGTCATTTACCAAATTAACAATGTATAGAGTATTTCTGATTAATTTAATGTTATCTTCATTGAAAAAAAAGAGTGCTTTTCTTTGAACAATAAGGAAATTTCTAAGTGACCCCAAACTTTTGAACAGTAGTGCGTGTATGTATGTATGTATGTATGTATGTATATATATATATATATATATATAATGCATTTTGTAGACTTAATACTTACAATACTGCTGCACTATACTGAATATTGTTTTGCTACTACTACATTTCACTTCATAATATTACACTCATATGCCATAATATGTATAATGTACCAGCCTTTTTATTTTAACCATATTATGTCATACTGTTATACCACTTTACTTTGAGGAGACGTCACTGTTAGTCTAGAACACTGGAATAATCTTTCCACCAGGTAAACCTGAACATGCACACCTCTCTCGAGTGTGACAGCGATTATAACCGCATAACTACAACTAATATATATATATATATATATATATATATATATATATATATATATATATATATATATATATATATATATATATATATATATATAGCCACCCTACGGAGGAAACTCATTTCGGCCACTTGTTTTTTAATTAAAATCTCCATTGTCCTCTCCTTATATGTAGTCAGGTGTCGGAAGGTAGAACCGCCAGCGCCGCTGACTCTCCGCTCTCCTGGCTGACGTCACACGCTGCCACGGACTCGCCGCTGCCAGTAATCTCTCTCGCTGTCTCTCCCAACAACGTTAGCTAACGTGATAGCTTGCTATAAAAAAAACTGGTGGGAGGGAAATGAAGCCGCTGTAGACATCTTAACGCTGATTGGCCAAGACTCGACACAAAGATCTTCTATTTGCGAAGAGCACAACTCTTCTTTTTTTTTTTTCGTGTCTCACTCTGATCTCAGAAACGCTGGGCGAGTTGACCCCCCCATCCCAAAAACAAAAACTCTTCGGACCTACACGATTCACGTGGATGACATATTTTCATTTCAAAACGGCGAATTTCGCGGAAAGGTGACAAGTTTGCAGGTATGGAGAGTGAGGGTTTGAGAACCCCCCTGAGGCCGCGAGCAGCTATACACCCTCCAGTCAGCCGCTTGAGTAAAGTTGTTTGTTTGTTCTGCCACACATGAGGAGCCGTGTGTGTGTGTGTGTGTGTGTGTGTGTGTGTGTGTGTGTGTGTGTGTGTGTGTGTGTGTGTGTGTGTGTGAGCCGGGTTATACGGAGCATCCATATTAGAAGATGCTAAAACGGTCACTTTGAACCGTCTTCATTGATGGTCAGTACGGAGGACGGCGGTCACTTTGAGTCGACAGCAGCGTGCAGGACTGACCAGAGATAGCAGTTACACACACACACACACACACACACACACACACACACACACACACACACACACACACACACACACACACACACACACACAGACACGCAGTCGAACTGTGGAGCTACTTCATTGGAAACATACTACCAAAACACGCAATATGCAAAAGAAGTGCACACATGTAAATTACATTGAATCCTTGAATTGTTTACAGACACTGGAAGAGCCAAACTTTTTTGAATGTGGGTCACAGCCCAAACTATAGTACACAGTTACACAACAAGAAAATTCCATCTGCCGGAGAAAAATGTATAGTTAAATTCTTAAAATGTATAACTACAACACTTCAAAACTAGTTAAATGTTCAACATTACTGTTGTTTATTGGTGCGCCCACATATAACAAAGAGTGTGTCTGTATCGGCTGCTCTTAAATAAAAAATACAATGCCCACTATAAATATTATGTTATGTGTAAACATGTAAATAAGTAAGGTTAAAAACTGGCAGCAATTGCTATATATTGATTTCTGTGCATGGCCGAAACCACTTGAAGGATTCAGATGCAAATATAAACATGTGCATGTGTTGGTCTAATATTAAGATTATCATATAGTATAGACATATTGTATTTAATTTAGGATGTGCAATGTGCGTACAGTGCAGTTTATTAGCAATATGCTAAAGCCATATTCAAGAGTATTTTTAAAAGTTCACAGCAACGCCTCAAAAAATGTGGTTTGGAATGACTTTAACTTTTCAGTTATTTGTTCAGTTAACCATTAATTTATGATTTTGAAAACATGATGTCTCAATGCTGTTTCAACTCTGTACATTAAGGACACGTCTATTTGTTTATAGACTGGAGATGTAGTTTCTTCTTATTTCAAACGAAATCAGATGTTGATAAGGATCATTTCCGATTGATGATTTCGTTAACCCCGCCTCCAAAGGGGCGGGGTTAAGGATGGAGTGGCATGTTGAAAAGGGGCGGGGAGCTCTAAAAAAAAAAAAACGTTTTACTACATCCACCCTTTCTGCCTTCGCATCTTCTTAGTTTTCACAGATTGTAGGACCACGTCGATACTACTGAGCGGCCTTCCCCAACTCCTCTCGGGAACAACCTGTTTGATATTTTGTGCGCTTTTTTTGTTTGTTTCCCCTCCGTCAAAAGTTAATTTAAGAAGCCAGCTCTCTCTGCTATGGCGAAAGGAGAAGGAGGCGAACAATACTCCAACGCCAGTTTATTGAACAAACCGGTCCAATCGGACGGAATCAAGCTCGCCAAGAAGGTACGTTTCATTCATCGGTCCCGACACCCGCCGGGCGGCTCTACGCGATGCACGAGACGGCGAAGAAGCCGTTTTTTTATTTTTTATTTGTATGAATGAATGAATGAATGCAGCACACCGGTGGACTGACATTACGAGGGACGTCACGTTAACAAGCCGGGTTGTGATACTGCTCCACAAGAGTTGACTCGTATATATTAACGTCTCTTATGTGACTCCAGTTAATTAAAATGATTGATGGCGATTTAAAAACTAGACGGAATAACCAGTAACTTCAGCTTCCAACCGCCCTCCTCTGAATATCACAAGACCGTCTTCTTCAAACCGTTTTAAACTGCTCAGCGTTAGCTGCACGGTTAATTAGTCATTATTTTAGTTTAGTTTCTGTAATGAGGTGTTTTAGCTGCACATATAAACTAGCGTAGTTAACGCTAAACCCCGGCCACACTGAGCTAAATTTAAATCTACCAAATACCAACGTTAGCGTTGCTCTTCTGTCCCAACGGCTGCTTTTTTTTGTATCCGTTTCTCCTCGGCGCACGTTGGCTAACGTCTCATTCGCCATGTATACTTTGGACTTTCTCATTTGCATAAAGAGCTCTTTAATTAATTGAAATGAATCACATGAAAAAATTGCAGTTGGAAATGTCTCTCTGACGTTGACTATCGGTAGAAGGGATCCAACTAGGCGACACACCCTCCATATTGGTTCGTGTGGGATCCAGTCGCCGAAGTGGGTTTGTTGTAGTGTTGCGTTCAGGGGCTCCAGTACGAACAAGAGTTTGACTGTAAGAGAAAATCGGAACAAATGTAATCGATTGTTCCGTGTCTCTCTGTTTCAGGTTTGATATGCGACACAGCGGGTTAACATCGTAGGAGCAACATTAGGAGGAGACGTTTTTGCATCAGCATGTGATGAAACGGGCATTTAAAGCTGTTTTCACCGTTTGACGAGTTTCCCAGGTGTTCCCAAAGAATCCCGGTTTAATTTCGTATTTGGAGGGGCGGTTGATATCCATATCTCCGATAGCTTTGAATGCAGCATGGATCACCTTAACAAGGTGACGTGTCAGACGCAGATGGGGGCAGACTGGTTACGTTTTTTGTTGTTGTTGTTGTATACATATGTTTCAACATTTATTTAACAAAAACCGTTTGAGTCACGTGTTTGAGTATGTTTACAGTCTGCAGTGATAACATAATTACTTGAGTGATAACGTCATTACTGGTATCACTGATAACACAAGTAGTAGCCTTTAGAGCAGTAAAAGGAGGCTTCTTTTCATGTCTGGCTGGACCTCATTAGGTAGATTGTGTCAGGCTTTTTGTGTGTGCAAAAGACATCAATATACACATCCTCTACTGTAACTGGAGTCATTAGGATGAGTGATACTTAAAAAGAGGAGTGCTCTAAGTGCTTCTGTGCACTGCGAAGAGAGTGACGTGACACGGTAGGTACACTCACTGCAGTGTCATTTCAAAACTAAATCACCAGGTAGTCAAACTGGTGCAATGCCGGCCATTGTGTTGAGTCACTTAAGTTTGAAGAATTGCCCTAGCACAACCACAACATCACAGCAGAGGCGTTTTATTGTCACCTAAACAAAGGCTACGCTGGGTGTATCAACAAGACAGAGGCCGCTTTATTCAGTAGTCGCAGCCACAGGGATGTGATCTCAGAGGAGGTCTTTCTCATGCACGTCGGTGAGGAGACGACATACACGTGCCTGCCGTTCAAGGTAATGTCTCTTGAAGCGAGTTTATAACTCTCCCCCCAAAAAAAAGTTACCAGCCGAAAAGGGCAGCAAACGCTACCTTTTGATTGGTCAGCGGGGAGGGTGTGCTTGCATCCCTCTGTAGGCAGGAGTGGTCCGAGCTCCCTGGTCAAACTGGCAGGCAATCCGTTGCCGTATTAAACCGGTTCAGGCCGCTGCCAAGGCGCTGTCGCCCCTCGCTTTCGCTGTGTGTGTGTGTGTGTGACGCCATGGTGTTGTCATGCCCTGGCACTAGTCTGCAGAGAGCTGTGTTTCTGCGAGAGGAGTTGTTTTGGTGTCTGTCTGTTGAGGAAATGATTGCATCCACAGTGGAGAAAATGGAGAAGAATGAGCACTTGTTGAGAAAACCAAAGGTTTCTTGTTTTCCCCCAGTGGCCGTCCCTGACCTTTGCCTAATTCGCTACACGATGATTCGCTTTATGCCTTAAGACTCTCTACCAATTTAAGAATTCGGGGCCACGTTCCTTTTTATGAGGCACTTCAGAGTAATCAGAGATTAAATTGTTCAGACGGAAACTGAGAAAGTTACCGTGTGCTGCTGTGTTGCAGTCACCCTGTTGTGTTCTGAGCTGCTGTATGTCCACTCGGCAGAAACAACCCCTCCTATAATCACGAGGGCTTGGGCCTGCGAAGCCTGAAAAGGTTTCTCAGGCAGCTGCAAATACTTAGCCTTTAGGACACGTTCTCCAAAAGTAGGTTAATGTCGAATGAGCAATGTGCCTAGAGTCATTCGTTTGGCGTTGTCTTCTTAGTAGATAGTCGGATCGCAGATCTGCTATATTGTCCTAATCGTGGTTCCACTTTTAGGATTCATGGAGCTGCTTATATTACTCTGATTTAACAGTTTTTTTTTCTTCTGTTCTTTCCTTGTTTCTTTTTCCCCCGCAGCATGAAAACGGGAACAAATTGTCGGTCTGCAACAAGCTCTGCTATGCCGTCGGCGGAGCCCCTTACCAGATCACAGGATGCGCCCTGGGATTCTTTCTGCAGATCTACCTGCTGGACGTAGCTCAGGTGAGTCGGTTTGGACTATTTCAAATCTCCATGAGCGCACCTGTCAAGACATTTAGTGTCACATTCACAACGCAGACCTAAATATATCCCGCACCCCCCCCCCCCCCCCCCCCCCCCCCTTTTGGCCCTTAAAGGAACACCCCACTGTTATAGGGAACATACTGTGCGTGCAACACTGTCCTTCCTGTACCCTATGCTGTCCAGCCACAGTATGTGCGGTGGCATTTATGGACCTGAGAGCAATGAGTTTTGCGCGATCCCTCCTGCCCTCAAACCACCTCTCTCACAAGGGCACATGCCGGACATTGTGACCCGGCAAAGCTCTCCTAACAAAGGGCCGATTTATCCTGGAAAAATGAAGAGATGGAAAAAGTTTTATTGACTCCGTGATGCGGCTCCACTGTATCAAAAAGGCTTACAGGGGGCTTGTTCTGAAAAAATGTGAGGGGCGGCGGTGTTGGTGGCGCGATGGTGAGGAGCTCGCTTTAATGGGCTCTGACACTAATCTCATGGTTAAAGCCCAAATAGCGTGTAAGTC
Organism: Myoxocephalus aenaeus; assembly: GCA_038501785.1. Lineage (NCBI taxonomy): Eukaryota > Metazoa > Chordata > Actinopteri > Perciformes > Cottidae > Myoxocephalus > Myoxocephalus aenaeus. The sequence continues at coordinate 1,089,463 of JBAMJR010000170.1, read as the reverse complement.
AACCTCTTCCCAGGGTTTCGCTTTGTCCTGCTACCGAGATCGTAGATTAAGAGTCCTATTGGGTGACACAGCGTGGCGCTGATTGTACAGTCAAGAGTCGAGCATTCATCCTGCCGGGCCTCCAGACAGACTCGTCTCCTCGACGCTAAAGGAGCTGAGCTGAGCTGCCAAGTGGCACCTTCACTAATGGACGTGCCAAGTGGTGCCCTTCTGACTAATGACTGTTTTTAAAGAAAGAAAAGGGACAAGTACACTACTCACCGTGATGTCACGTTGTAAAGCTACACTTAGCCTTTTAACAAGCGCATGCTATGTATAGTTTGACATTTAGTCGCTCTATTGTCGATGGCGTGCTGACGTACGCGTACGGGGCCCGGAGTGATATTTGAATGGGCTTTTTTTGAGCATCTTGCTGAATCCAGATTTCTGTGCTTTTGAATGTCACGGTTGCACTAATGTTTGAATCCTCTCTCCCTTTTTTTTTTTTTTTTTTTTTTTGCAGCTGGATCCCTTCTATGCCTCCATTATTTTGTTCGTGGGCCGAGCGTGGGACGCCATAACGGACCCCACGGTGGGCTTCCTGGTCTCCCGAAGTCCGTGGACGCGCTTCGGACGCATGCTGCCCTGGTAAGTCGAAAACCCCCGGCTGCAACAACCGGCGAGAGCTACAGTCTGATACCGCCGGACGTTATTTACGCGACGACTACGTCTGTATTTAAGGGGGGGGGGTTGTCAGATAATGTTCTCCTCCAGCTGTAATATTTGAGTCTTTCTCAATTTCAATTGTTTTATATAAAGCCCAGTTATGTGTCACTGAAGCACTTCTCACACATTTGCTATCGGAAATGCCTCATGGGAGGGGGCGTGGCCTGCTGTCAGCCTCGGTGTGAGTCACAGCTGTCGGCGGAAGTTGTCCAAACTGTACATGTGTCAGTGTTTGGGGGCGGGGCTTTGTGAGGAACTGGTGTTTTTGAATCGCCAGCGTCATCCTCCAGGAGGTTACTGTGGGTCATGCTGACGCAGTTACTGCTGCAGCTTCCTCGTTGTCGTTTTCTCACACGTGTCCATTCAAACTCGCCCCCCTTCTCTCTGTCTTTCTCTCTCTCTCTCTCTCTCTCACTCTCTCTGTCGCTCTCTGTCTGTACACACAAAAATAATCAGCTAAAACGTGTAGTTAGTTGAAATGGTTCAGGAAAAATGAGCTACTCGAGACTTTCAAAACAAATATTCCCTGCAGCGGCCCCGTCTCGGACGTTTCCCACAGCGTGGCCTCTGGCGTGGCAATGACAAACATAACTCTTGCCTGCTCCCGAGTTTGCTTTTCACAGCCGGCACACAAACCCTTTTTTTCCTCCGAAAGGACTCGTCTCTCTGTTCAAATATTTATTGGTCTAAACTTTGAGCTATTTGATGTTTTTGATGAAGGTCTCATTTGCAGAAAGCAAGTATTTCGGATTATTTTCGTTCTAGTTTGACCATTACACTCTGACTTCTTTCTGTGAAATCCCCCTCGTGAAGACCAATGCTGTTCAAAATGTCACCGTGCAAAATGTGCCTGTGTGTTGCGGCCAGTCTGAGGGAGTGCGAGGCCTGTGGTTCTTTTTCACAGAAAGGTTTCTGACCCTTTTCTTTTCAGCTGCCATATCCCCCCCCCCCCCCCTCCACCCCCCGCATCTCTGAGCAGCCTACGCAGTCACTTCATCGCATGCAAGGTATTTGTCTGTTCGTGAAGGGTACAACTCACACAGACGATATGTCAGAACATAGTGTGACCAGGCGGAAAAGGTGCCAACATGGCCGAGGGTCTAGTCGGCTCTATATTGAGCACCACAGGGAGGTGAGAGCGACTCCGCCCATTTACTCCCCTGCCTGCTTAATTAAAAACACTATCTCCCCAGTTGGTGAATGCAGTGCGTGTACCTTGTTCTAATGAAGGGGCACATTTGGGACATGAACCTGCATCATGAAGGTCTCACGTGGGCCCCAGTCCTCAGTTCCCTTTGCTAATGTTCCCCCGTGTGTGTGTGTGTGTGTGCGCGAGATCACCTGCGTGATTAATTTAGAACACAAAGGTTGCGGTTTCCCCAGAAGAGTCGGATGTTCCTCTTTCTTTTTTCTTGTAATGAGGTGAAGCTTTGGCAGTTTCAGATGTGCAACAATGTGGTGAAATGTCTTCTTGTTCTGCACCTTCTGATGGAGGTTTTCTGGCCAAATGATCCTCAGTGATTTGCTATCAGACAATTATTAAGGAATAAAAGCTTTTGCAACAGTTATTTGTCAGCTGTTAATGTCCACGTATCGCCTCTGTGAACATTGCATTTAGACTTCCGCATGTAATGTATGATAATTGCATGCATACTTTAGCTTAAAATGTACGAGAGGGCAGCGGCCCGTTTAATTATTGTAATCTTTACGTCGAGACGCTGACGTTTGAATCTCAAAAGTGGGTCATGCTCGGTGCTGCTCGTGCAGAGTGAGATGCATTTAGTTGTCGTGGATGGATGGGTGTTTTTTTTTTTTTTTTTTATAGGAGGGAAGAAAGGATGGAGGGATGATTGGCACTTTCGGTTTCATCATAATGCCCCCTGTCGTAAAAGAAGAAGAAGAAAAAAGAGGATATAGGGTGCGGTGCCTGAGATCATGGATGAAGCCACAGGAGTTTTATGAGCGCTGTGTTGTAGGAAGTGAGGGGGGAGGGGAGACGAGTCAGGCTCGCCTCTCATTGGTCCAGCCCACAACACACCACAAGTGTGAGCCAATCGGGTGTCGGCTGCCAGTGGCCCGGCAGGATTTTTGAAGCCTGGCTGAGGAATTCAGGAATTCAGGAGTTTACTATAGTTCAAGCTGCGGAGCGGTCACAAGGGGCGGACTGCAGGTTCCCTGTGTATATATGTATATATGTATATATGTATTAATTGGACTTTGGCCGTTAAGTATCCAGAGTTTGCGTTGCTGCTTATACTGCCTGCCTGTCTTCCCTTGAATCAATGTATTCAAGTGTGCCAAAGATTGGTAATCATACACACAGACAAGATGATTGCTGCCCAAGTAATTGTATTTATATATAGCTGTCAGCCCATTTATAAAAATAAGTTTTTGCAGTTAATAAGCAGCAGACTAAGAAGCTGTCACCTGTTGAGTTAACTCGCTGGGATAAAATCCCCCCTCTCTAGTCATCACGGCTATTTCAGAGGACATTTGAATACGATTCCAGGAAGTGCATCAGAGCACCACTTGTATGGCTCACGGTGTCAGCTGCACTTCTGCAGGAGAGTCACGGCTTTAATCCTGCAAACCGTCAGCATTCACGTAAAAAAGGCGGGACATGAACGTCTATAAAAGTCTGCATGTATTTCACACCACAGCTTGTTTTAACGTGTCTAAATGAAGCTGAGTAAAGGAGATGTTACTGATAGACACGCCTCAGTTAGGTAGAATAAGCTTTCAAAACAACAAGCATACCTTCCGGAAATGGATCGTCATATCCAGATAAAATCTCTGCTTGAGCTCAGACCGTGACTTCACGATGGTGTACAGTTAATCTCATTACATGGGCAGCAGTCAGCTGAATGCTGCTCCCGCTGACGTCACGCTCTTCTACGTCCTGTGGCTCTAAACGGGCTTCGGTTGATTAGTGGTCAGTCTGCTGGCGAGAAGTTGCGTCATTTATTTATTTATATACACGTGACAATGGCGTGTTTCTTGTGAGTCGCAGTGACGCGTGTGTGTGTGTGTGACTTCATTTCCTGTCCGACAAAGAGGAATCGCCTGACGTTGAAGTGATTCTTCTGGAGAAGCAGGATGGCCAGACTCTTTATTTCCAGGGGCGTGGCTGCGCTCTGCTATCTCGTATCTGATTGGAGAGCGTCGATCTGACCATGGGAAGCAGCGACTAGGGGGAAGGAAGTGACCAGAGGAATTCTACTCCTACTTCTCTTTTTTTTCTTTCCCTCTTTGAATGACTTCATGATGCAGATTTACGGGCATGTGTGAGGCGGAGGAGTCATTTTGTAGATGAAATGTTCTTTTTTTTCCCCTACGAACCTTTTTTATTTTTTCCCCTGTTGAACCATATTCATACACAAGAGTGTCACGTACTCTCATATCCCTCCACTTTAGCCACGAGCTCGACCCGCTCCGCACTCGTGGAACAGCGGGAACGCCGTTTCTCCGCTAATGATGATCGGCAACAAAATAATAATAATAATAATAACTTTATTTATATAGCACCTTTTAAAAACAAAGTTCACAAAGTGCTCTACATAGAAGCAAAGAAGACATAACTTAAAAATCAGTAAACACAAAGGACCATGGGCAATGAATACTACAATAATCAATCAAAAATAGACAAATAAATAAAATATACAAACAAAACCAGGGGAATAAAAGAACAACATAATAGATCGTAAAAGGACGACATCACTTAAAAGCAATTCTATAGAAATGGGTTTTAAGAAGTGATTTAAAAGAAGTTACTGATTCTGCCAGCCTTATCTCCTCCGGTAGGTCGTTCCAAAGTCGAGGGTGCTGAGCCGAGAGGGGACAAAGAAATTGGGCACAAATTGAATGAAACAATCACTTAAATGGCCGTGTATGTAACGAGTGTCCCCGCTCGTTAAGGCTGATAAATGTTCACGACGTGTTTCATCCACTGATGTTGTCGTCTCCTCTCTCCTTCGTAAAGGATCGTGCTCTCAACCCCTCTGGCCGTGCTCGCCTATTTCCTCATATGGTTCGTTCCTCCCTTTGAGGAAGGCAAAGTCATCTGGTACCTTATCTTCTACTGCATCTTCCAGACCCTCCAAACTGTGAGTACCACTCGACAATCCCAGCGACTGTATGGTCCCGTATGTTAGATTTCTCACCGTCTACACTCGTGTCCTCAATGACTCTTTTTATTATGGAATGAAATAGAAAGGTTGTTACCTGAATTATGAATTATGAATCATGTTTCTTCTTCCGAATACCGATTTGATCATCGCAAAGTGTTGCAATCTTTAGCGAATCCTCATCATTGCTCAATAATCTGGACCCGGAATAGTTTGGCATTTTCCCAAGATGTTGCACCACTACTCGTCTTTACTTCTCTGCACGACCCAAAAAGGGGGGACTCTCTTTTCTCACCTCGTCGCTCCTTTTCTTTGCAATCACAGTGCTTCCACGTGCCGTACTCGGCCCTCACCATGTTCATCAGCTCGGAGCAGAAGGAACGAGACTCGGCCACCGCGTACAGTGAGTAGACTTTTTGGAAACTGTTTGTTTTTGATTAATTTGTCCAGCGCGACTCCTCCTCCTCAATGACTAACCCGTGTTTCCCCCCCCCCCCCCCCCCCCCCCCCATCAGGGATGACGGTGGAGGTTCTGGGCACTGTTCTCGGCACCGCTATCCAGGGGCAGATCGTGGGGATGGCGAACGCTCCCTGCCTCCCGGGACCCGCCGAGCTCTCGGCGGGTCTGAACTCCTCGTCGTCCGACGGACTCAACGCAACGGGGCGCGTCATTTCCCTGGACGACACGGTAAACAAACTGAGCCGTGGAACACGGGGTTGACAGTTGAGGCTGGAGAGGAAAAACAGAAATGGTTGTTTGCTAACCGTTTCTTCTCTTGTTCCTCCTTTCCAGAAAACGGCCTACATGATCGCCTCTGGCGTCATCTGCATCATCTATGTCCTGTGCGCCATCGTCCTTTTCTTCGGTGTGAGAGAGCGAAAAGGTGAGGCGTTAATCTCTCCGTCGAACCGGCTCCAGCCTTCAGTTTAGACGCCGTCATCTTGACGTTGCATTCAAGGCGAAACTCGGGAGGAAAAACTAAAATAAGTGGTGAATCAGAGATTAGTTTTTTTGCTTTAAGTTGTTGATCGATGCCTTTTTTTTTAAATTGCACTATATATAACAGCCCAATACATTTTAAATGTTTTATTTTTAACTGTTGAATCATGTTCAGTTAAGTCAGCCCGAGTGCACCGCTCAAAATAGGGCTGCACAATTAATTGAAAATGTTATCCAGATCTCAATGTCCCAGCAAAAATCCCACCGTGACGAGTGAGAATGAGAATATAATTCGTTATCATCCAATCGTAATATCAGTCAAAAAAATAATCGCAAATGAGTTATTTCCGTGCTCGTTAAAAATCCTGCAGCCCTACCCAAGAACATCAGTTAATTGGATGCATGCAAACGCACCTCTTTAACGTGGCAGAAGCTGACTGGCCTCACGACAAACTACAAGAGTTGAAAATGTTCCCTGTTGGATGTAACGTTGCATCTTTGCTCATTCTTTCCTGTTTCTTTATCTCTCTCTCTCTCTCTCTCTCTCTCCAGACTCTTGTCGTCCCAGGTCAGAGCCCATGGGTTTCTTCCAGGGGATTAAGCTGGTGATGGGACACGGACCGTACGCCAAGCTGGTCATGGTCTTCCTCTTCACCTCGCTGGGTTTCATGGTGCGTACAGAGGCACATGCGTCATTAGTGTCTCAGTCAGTGTGTGTGTGTGCATGTACAGTACGTCGGTACACTGTTTGTGGTTACTGAGTCCAATTGGCTCTTCGTCCCTCCTGGTTTGTGCTCCCGGTCAGAGTTAAAGTGGCGCCTGCAAAGTTGTCCAAGATATACGTTTGTGTGTGTTTGTGTGTTTTAGACAGTAGGATTTTACTGAGTAAATCTGTGCTTTGTCCCGCAGCTCCTGGAGGGAAACTTCGCCCTGTTCTGCAGCTCGACACTGGGCTTCAGAAACGACTTCCAGAATATACTGCTGGTCATCATGGTGAGCACCCAACAACACACACACACACTTAGCACTTTCAGGCACTCCTTCAGATAGACTCACTGTAGCCAGAGCAATGGCTGCATCTCCCCCCCAGCACATGAAACCTCGAGCAGACCCAATTGTGTTGGAATAAGTGAAGCCATTCGCTTCAGAGTGCAGACAAAAGCTTCCCTCCAGGGGCGAACACATAAATTGTTCTTCAATCACAAGGCGAGTCTGTACTTGGTCAGAAAGCAGTGTCTCCTGGCGGCCTATTGTCCTGTGACTGCTCTGCCTGAATGCCATCCCATTCCCACAGACAGTAGCGGAGCCACATTATCTCTCTTGACCTCTCCTGAAGAAACGGTTCTTCATACCAGAGTCGCTTCAGATCCCGGCAGGTATTAAACCCAATTAATCCATCGATGTGCTTTCTGTAGCACGCACATCAGAGCCGCAGTGAGGTTGAGCAGATTACACGCTTTGATCCTTTACTTTACGGAAAGGATTACGGAGGCAAGGCAGTGACCTTTTTTTTTTCTTTTTGTGTCGAAGCACATTTATTTAGTGGAATTACTTTTCAGAGGCTCCAACAGTGTGATCTTTTCTAGGAACCGCTCCGTAATCGTCAGTAAGTGATCCTAATCCTTCGCCTTCAGTAATTTGATGAGATGTCACATTAAACCCTGGAAGCTCAGCGCTCATCTTATTAGTCACAAAGATGTGACTCAAACTGAACGAATCCAACTCGCCGGTGTTATGTAAGGACTTGTGACTCAAACTGGATGAACATTGTAACGGTCAAACGTAAAGAAACGTCGTGCGAGAGCAACGGGGAGTTTGATGATTGCAACAAACAAAAAGCCCTTTGTATGTTTTTTTTTTAAATATGAGGCACGTTGCTTAAAGCATGCTGTATGGTACATTAGTTCCCCTGCAGCAGCAACACAGATTATCTCGTTTTCATTTGGCAGGAACACACTGTTGCGTAAAAACGTGCCTAATGAGGAAGGTTGAGAAGATAAAGACATGTTGACTGATTATCATGTTTTGATTTCTGGGAAAGTAACTGCTGACGCTCAGAGAGGGGAGAGGTTGGTGTCTGTGCAAGGAAGTGGTGTGGACTGTGGCTTTTTGAAGATGAAGTTCAGACTCACAAACTGCTGATGCAGCACAACAAATAGTTTAGAAGAAAAACTGCTGCAAAACATTTACTCGCGGTGGGAAGCCGCAGAGCAAAGTCATTATTACACACATGACTGCACAGCCAGACTGCAAGAGAAAGTGGAAAAGGCACCGCTGTTATGTTTACTTTAGTCAAACATGGAGGGGTCAGAGGTCAAACTGATCCAAGCTAACCCCTGTAGAGTCATAGGGTGACCGCCGGTGGGGTTTTTGCATCACATTGAGCTCAAATTTGTTTCGGGAAGAGCCGATGAAACCGTTTGGTTTTCCTCTGGCAGAGGGGTCGAGTCCCAAATTGAAAGCTGGAGCCTTTACTGTGATGTCATGTGGCCCCTGAGGGTCTGAACCTGGTTTCAGCGTGTGGAATGTACTGCTCCTTCTGCGAGTTGTGTCTGGAGGGTAGAAAACCCAAACAGCTGGTTAACCTTGAATGTTTCTCTTTCCCCTCTCAGCTGTCCGCTACTCTGGCCATCCCCTTCTGGCAGTGGTTCCTGACTCGCTTTGGGAAAAAGACGGCGGTCTGCGCTGGCAGCTTGGTGAGGCCCACAGTCACGTTCACCCACCAAGATTGACAGGAATGAAATTATATCCCAGGAGTTGTAGGAAAAGCGGCTCCAGCGGGCCATTTAAAGAGCCGTGTTTTCAGGGAGTTCCTCTCTGACTGGCGGCTGATCCGATGTGCGGCGGAGGTCTAACGCTTCTCCTCTTTCTGTCCTTCCAGTCGGTGATTCCCTTCATGATCCTGGTGGTGTGTATGAAGAGCAATCTGATCGTCACCTACATCGTCTCCTTTGCCGCCGGCGTCGGAGTGGCTGCAGCCTTCTTGCTGCCCTGGTAAGATCCCCGCTGACTCCTTTTTATTTTATTTTATTAACATAGAGACTTATAATGGGTACTTTTGTGACGCTAACTTTTCCGTGTCTTGTCAGGTCGATGCTGCCCGACGTCGTCGACGACTTCCAAGTGCAGAACCCGGACTCCACCGGCCACGAAGCGCTCTTCTATTCCTTCTACGTCTTCTTCACCAAGTTCGCCTCAGGAGTCTCCCTCGGCATCTCCACTCTCAGTTTAGAGTAAGTCGTCGCTTAAACACACACACACACACTCTCACACAAAACGGGTTTTGTAGGTTTTTTTATCTAACGCACACAATAATACAAAAGAAAGTCTCAATGAGGCTAAGCCAAATCTCCCAGTACCCAAATCTCACATCAAAGAAAGGAATTCCTTTTTTCTTTTATCAGATTAAGTACAGTTGTGTGTGTGTGTGTGTGTGTGTGTGTGTGTGTGTGTGTGTGTGTGTGTGTGTGTGTGTGTGTGTGTGTGTGTGTGTGTGTGTGTGTGTGTGTGTGTGTGTCACATGACTACAGCAGCGTTGGCCTTTTTCCAGCGATTTCTGGTGTGAATTTAGAAGAACGCGGCTTTACTTAGAAAACGGATCACCAATATTTGTATTTTTTTAACATTTGTGTTTCTTCTTCTTCTTGTTCTTCAGTTTTGCCGGCTACATCAGCAGAGGTTGCTCTCAACCAGAGGAAGTGGCTATAACCTTGAAAGTGCTGGTCTCCGCCGCACCCATAGGGCTCATCCTCATCGGCCTCGGCATCCTGTACTCGTATCCGATCACCGAGGAGAGGAGGCAAGGAAACCGCAAACTGCTCCAGGAACTAAGGTAGGACTGGTCTTGAAACGCCCTTTTTTTTTTTTTTGGTGAGTTTGTCAGTGAAGCAAATCTCCAACTGAAGACTCTTTTTTTTATTTTTTTATTTTTCAGGGACGAAGCAGATTCAGAAACGGACTCGACAGAACTGGTCAACATGATCTAGGACACTTGTAGAGACCCGCGGACCAATGGGGCTGATGGACTGGCATTTTGCACTGGGCGGGACCAACGTTAGCTGGTTCTGTCGTATCTTACAGATACTGCCTTGTTCGATCACGCTGCTGCTGTTCATAGTCTACAAACAAAACAAAACTTGATGGACTCTAAAGTGTCAGACCTTTTCGAAAAACAAACCCCTCCACATTTGACATTTTCCCAGCATGAAATTCATTCTCCTCTCTTGTTCTGTCAGATCTGAAAAGCCTTACTTTTTGTGTCTAACATACTACTTTTGAGCACTGTGGAAATCTTTTTTTTTATTTTGTATTTTTTGGGGGGTTGAAAATTGCACACAACCATGAAATGTGATGGGTGCATGTTTTTTTTTTTTTGTCAGTGCTGCCATTGTTGGTGCTACAGTTTCCATCCCTGCACACATCACACGGAGCTAACGACGGCTTCGTAGTCCAGAGATGTGAGAAGCTGAACAGTGAAGACGCCTTAATACTCAGAACTGACAGAATGTCAATCACTTGCTCTCGATTCACTGCCTTGGTGTGTCATTTTTAAACTTGTTTTCTTTCATTAATCCTCATAGTTAAGTGAAACCAGTCAGACAGTTGGTTTGAATCCTCATTCCCATTTATTTCTTCTTTCTAAGAAGCCGTCATAATGTGATGAAGTGGCTGGACAGTAACGGCCTCATAACTTGTTTTAGCTGCACACCATAGTACTGAAACCACTACAAATAGCAGTTAGCTTGCAACTACATTACTGACATTATCTTATTTATAGGACGGCTACTGAAAATGGGGGAAAAGCTTTTTCTTTTCGTTAACGCTTTAATTTCCTTCATACTGAGCAGAAACCGGTTGCTACAGCCATCTCTGAGTTATATCATTATTTAACTATTTATTAGTTTGGATTTTTACAGGTTTTCTTTCTTTCTCGAATTCATGTTTGCTGGAAAGTAGTGCTTCTTGCAGTATTTAAATATATATATATTTAGGGCCTCTGAGGTTCCAACTGAATTAGAAGGTTCAACGTGAGGGTTTGGAGTCGAGTTGTAAGACATTTCCGCGCCTTTCAATGCATGTTGCCAACGCTACGCTCTCTGTGCATTCAAAAAGGGAAGCACGGCATTGTGGGAGAAAAAAAATAAGAAGATCGGGGAGTGAACTTGTGTGTTTTGTGAATGTTTGGTTTTCTGTGTGTGTGTGTGTGTGTGTGTGTGTGTGTGTGTGTGTGTGTGTGTGTGTGTGTGTGTGTGTTTTTTTAATGAAGGAACAACCAGGATGCTTTGTGATCTTCAGTCCCTGTCATTAAAGTGTGGATTGACATAGTTCATATGGAGATGTGTACATGCGGTGGCATATCTTATACGTATTTACATCTTCGACATGTTTCTGACAACTGGGTAGCCGAGTCACTTTTTCTTTCTTTAGAGATTCCTAATATCTCTCCTAGCAGATACTCTAAATGCCAACACGGTGCCATGTTTCACCCATTACGTCTGTAATAATTGTACATCCTGTAAATCTTTTTTTGTGTCCGCTATGGATCCCTCATGACTGTTGAGGCAGTAGCTAAATGTGTGAGCTTTAATCTAACGGAGACGCACAGAAGCCTTGTGTACATGCCTCCTGTGCATATGTATATATGTATGTAAACGTGTAAATACCTTTGCTATTTGTGGCTGTGAAATGGACCTATGGACACTGTACTGTAGTTATTTAAGAAAATGTTCAGAATGAAAACGAAAAATATTGTTAATAAATACTAATTGATAAATGTACTGTGAATAAATTGACATTTATTTCACTTGAAGCAAAACAAGATGTCTGTATTTGATCACACGTGCGTCATCATGTTGATAATTAGCCACGTCCCAATGCTTACTGAAGAGATCATTATGTAATTAAAACATAAAAAATAATGAGGAAATTTATCAATCAACTCAGAGGGATGTGAATAAATTATCTTCTAACACTGCAGTTGGACTTTTACAGTAGTTCTATTTACACATTGGACATCATTCGTGGTCCACTACTGCCATCTAGTGGCCGAGTTTAGTTACCATTTTATAAAGTTACAGTAAAAAGTGAAAGTGTGGCAAATCAAACTACTAGTTATTACTTTTCGCAGCTATAGACCCATTCCATCAAAAATGAATGAAGAAAAAAAGGGAAGAACTGTAATTGTTTTTTAAAATCATGACTAATTTGTGTCATCTTGTATTAATTGTGTATTATTTGGTTGTGATTTTAGATGTTTTAGTGAGTGTAGTAAATGTCCTGTCACTTCTGAAGCGCCTCGTTGTCTCATTTTAACTCTGTAAATACAGTAAAAGCTTCATGCGCTTTTATTTTGAAGGACAAACAATCCTTCAAAATAAAAGCGATAATTGCCGAGTACGTTGCACACACAAGGAATTTGAGTTGGTGGAAGGTGCATAACACACATGCAATAATAGAGAAATAATTTTCAAATAAATATAGTAAACAACCAAACCATATACATGTACGTTAAAAGAAGTATATATTATAAAATAAAAGTGACAAGTGTGTTTGTTGTAATAAACCTATTGGGGATTAAAACAAATCATCCGGACAACTTCACTGACAGAATACAATGACATTTGTACGCAATTAGTGTTGATCTATAAATAGCAGGGGTGTGACTATTATTATTATTATTATTGTTATAATTATTATAATGGATCCCCAGAGAGAACTGTGCTGCCTCCTTTAATAAGTTCATTTTGCTGTAATTCTAAAGTAGTTTTCTCTTCACCTATGATGCCCTTTACCGTGTGCCAGGGAGGATGACCACTCGTGGTAGATGTAGAGATAATAACGGTGTAATAACTTTAATAATTGGTTATAGTCAAGGTGTATGAAGAGTTATAGATCTGCAGAGAGAACCATTGGTTCCAGCCTGCCCTCCATCCTGGACTTGCACACCGCCAGAGTCAGGAAGCGGGCTGTAAAGATCACCACAGACCCCTCACACCCTGGACACAAGCTGTTCCAACTCCTCTCCTCTGGAAGGCGCTACAGAGCACTGTACGCCAAAACCACCAGACACAGGAACAGCTTCTTCCCACTGGCCGTCACTCTGATGAACAGTTAAACAGACTCTTCATCTGCACTATCTGCACTTTTTTGTTGTCTTACTACTGTCTTTAATGTCCTTTTTATATTTTTTATATTTATCTTGTATATTGTGTGTGGAAAAAAGTACGAGAGCCAGTGAAACCGGAGTCAAATTCCATGTATGTGAAAATTTACATGGCCATTAAAGCTGATTCTGATTCTGATTCTGATTTAGGGGAGGGGATTTGCTAAAAGCAGGAAAACAGAAAGGGACAATTATCTAAAGACATAAGAAACTGCACGTCAGGAGGAAATAATTCATGTCAATAGCCTGAGATTACCAAGCAGAGTATGATTCTAGATTCTCGGGGTCCCCAAAGCCCTTAAACTCTCAGGGGCCCCAAGTGTACTGTGGCAATTAGTTGCACATGATTTGAATTATGTGCAACTGCAGAACGTTTGCAAATAATCTGAGGTGGGTCCTGCTTTACTGCCTATACTCTTCTCGCCTTGTCTTCTTAGAAGGACAAAATGTAATTTATATATTTTATATTGTATTGTCGGTTTGGTTGCACTATAACGGGGACAATTTAAATACACAACAATACACAGAGTTCTGAAAGGTGTTTATTTATTGTCGTTATTGTTTTTCTTCTGTAATGGGGCTATAACGACAACAAGCAAGTACGAGTAAATAAAACAGACAGACAGAAGTCACAACGTGCTTGAATAATAAGTCCACAATACAAGGGGCCAATAAATTACACAAGAGACATATTTAAGAAGGCACAGTGAAATACAGATACAAATACAAACAGATTAAAAGCAGGACATAGGTGCGGGAGGTTAGCATTTATACTCGCTATATATATATATATATATATATATATATATATATATATATATATATATATATATATATATATATATATATATATATAAACAATAACAAGGAACCAGAACAAGGAACTAATATATATATATTAGTAAGTAATATGTTTTACTGTTTTGATTATTTACTATTTATTTTAATTTTATTATGTTGATTTAAATGTCAAGGATTGTTCTGTTGTGTTGAAAATGCTAAATAAAAAGTAATAATATGATATAAAAGCATTTTACACATTACGCGTTGCCTCTGGATCGCGCGCTCTGCTCTCGATTGCTTCTCCCTGGACTTCACTGGGAGTCGATCGCAGAGTTGACGCCGACGCTGATGCAACACACTTGACAGCTCGTTCTCAGCCACGTCTCGTTGGAAGAAGACCGGTTCGGAGGTGAGTCAGCCGGTTGTTGTTGTTGTTGTCTTCACGGTGAGCTGGTGTTGCTTTCAGACAACTTGAAGACGGAGAAACCAAAACGGTTGTAGTTTTTAACCCGAAACGTCGCTACAGCTCGGTAACGTTAGCTGCACATGGGTTTGCTGCTAGCTAGGTTAGCTTGTTCATTCAACAATAGCGTGACGTTAAAGGAGCTAACTTTGAGATAATATCTTATATCTTGTAATTATATATAATATATATAATTACTTAAAGTTGACTGAAATGGCCCATTCTGACATGTATAATAAACTGGGGATTTGATAGTGAAACATAGCGGACGTGTTGCGCTGTCTAAAAAGAAATCAAGATCCAAGTCATTTTAACGTCTACGTTTCCTTTTTCAGTGGCTAACGTACTTGGAGGTAAATGCCGAATATATTTTACGAACTGTCATGGTCTTCTGGTAAATTCGGCTTGTAGTAAATAAGTTAAGCAGCAGTTTATTTTTTCATAAAATGTCAAAGAAATATAGGATGAATTCTCGCTGCTTTGCTGCCTCGCAACAAAAGCGCAGTTTTTGGTGAAAGGAGATTTTTATTTTTTTATTTTTTATTTTTTTAAGTCTGAGAAATGTTACAAAGTTATCTCCTTACCTGTGGCCGAGGGCAACATGAGACTAGAAGTGATTTAACAGAGTTTGAACTAAAATATGCCACCAAGCTGCTGCCATTGACTCACTGCTTAAACTCCCATCTTCTTCTTCCTTTAGAAGATTGCATCATGGCCGATCAGCTGAGTCCGGATGAGAAGTTCCAGCTCATAACGAGGAACCTCCAGGTGGGATACATACATACACACACACAGACACAGACACACACACACACATATATACACAGACACAGACACACACACACATATATATACACAGACACAGACACACACACACATATATATACACAGACACAGACACACACACACACATATATACACAGACACAGACACACACACACACATATAGACACAGACACAGACACACACACATAGACACACATACAGACACACATATACACATACAGACACACATATACACATACAGACACACACACATATATACATACATACATATACACATACACACACATATATACATACAATACATATACACACACACACACACACACACACACACACATATATACATATATACACATACAGACACACATATACACACACATATACACATATACATATACACACACATATATACATATACACACACACACACACACACACACACACACACACACACACACATATATACATATATACACACACACACATATATACATATATACACACACACACATATATACATACATACATACATATACACATTCAGACACACACATATATATATACACACACACATATACATACATATACACACACACACATATATACATACATACATATACACACACACATACATACATATACACACACATACATATATATACACACACATACATACATATACACACACACACATATATACATACATACATATACACACACACATACATACATATACACACACACATACATACATATACACACACATACATATATATACACACACATACATATATACATACATACACATACACACACACATACATACATATACACACACATACATATACACACACACATATATACATACATATACAGACACACATATATACACACACACACACACACACACATATATACATACATACATATACACACACACATACATACATATACACACACATACATATACACACACACATATATACATACATATACACACACACATATACATATACATACACACACACACACACACACGCACACACACACACACACACACACACACACACACAGTGAGCGGACACCCCCGGTAGCTTGGTCTCACTAATCTCCTGAACGTGTCGCAGGAGGTCCTCGGAGAGGAGAAGCTGAAGCAGGTTCTGCAGGAGAGGGAGCTGAAGGTGTACTGGGGCACAGCGACCACCGGGAAGCCGCACGTGGCTTACTTTGTCCCCATGTCCAAGATAGCGGACTTCCTCAAGGCCGGATGTGAGGTGGGGAGAACTCATCGAGCGTCTCGTCTGTCGTTAAATAATTTGATTTCCGGCTAAATCGGAGCTCCGCTCACGCCAGTGGCTTTCTGTTTGTGTTTCTTCTTCTCTCCCCCCAGGTCACTATTCTGTTTGCAGACTTGCATGCCTTCCTCGACAACATGAAGGCCCCCTGGGAGCTGCTGGAGCTCAGGGTGAAGTACTACGAGCAGGTCATCAAGGCCATGCTGGAGAGCATCGGCGTGCCGCTGGACAAGCTCAAGTTTGTCAAAGGAACCGACTTCCAGCTCAGCAGGTCAGTCCTGCTGCCGTCGGTACGGACGACTTTCTTAACATGACTTTCCAGCATTGAGGGGTTTATTTAGTGCAGTGTTTCCCCTACCATTATATTAGGGTGGCGCCCCGCTTTTGCTGTTGCGTCTCAAACAGAAAACGGATCTAAGCTCAACATTGAGCATGAATTAAGAGCGGCCGTATCAAGTCTACAACCCCGTTTAAAAAAGATTTGTAGAGGAAAGCAGCTCATTGCCGCCACTAATACTGATACTACTTGATCTGCACTAGTTGTTTTGTTTTGCAAAAAAATAAATAGCTTATGGTTTTCCACAATAAGCTATTTAGTCGTAGTAGAACTTTATTTTCATTGTTCTAAGTGATTGCAAATTATAATATTTTTGGTCTGATGGAGTTTACTTGAAAATAATTGCAATTTCCTTTATTCTATTATTGCGTCATCGGCGTTCCCCCCCCCCCCCCTAAAGCTGTAAACGTAGGGGAAACACTGTATTGTATTGTTCATTTATTGTTTATTTATGCAACACAGGGTTTCACAACGAAATGCAGTTGTTGCCCATTTGCTATCAGAAAAACGTGACAAAACAAAAAAAAGTTGTGCATTTTATGAATTTGCATGAAGTAGAATTTTAAACCGTGGCAGACAACATGGCCGGCCATCTTTACATGAAACATTCAGCTTCATGGAAACATTCTGTCAACTCTGACTTTGTCTGAGCGTCGAGCATCGTCGATGTAAACGTAGAGTCCGCCTCCTCAAGAGGGTTCAGGCCATCTTGATCCGAGAGCCAGGTCTCTGTAAAGATGTGGGCCCAACAGTCCCATCGCTGAGGCCTTTATTCCTCCTTCTTATTTTCCTGCAACCGGACTGCGTATCTGAGCGGCCGGGTTAGCTCGGCTCCCGTCTCGGGGTCGCCTCCTCTTTCGGTGGCGTCCGGTCGGAAGATGCCGCTTTTTTTTTAAATTCTCAGAAACGTACTTATTTGAGGTCTGTTTTTTTTCTTTTTTTTTCACGTTGGTCAGAGAGTACACTCTGGACGTGTACCGCCTGTCCTCCATGGTGACGGAGCACGACGCGAAGAAGGCCGGAGCGGAGGTGGTCAAACAGGTGGAGCATCCTCTGCTGAGTGGGCTGCTCTACCCGGGTCTGCAGGTAATACCCCAAGTGATGACATTAACTATTGCAGCGCAATATCCACATATTGTGATATAAATATTCCAAATAAAAGCTTTTTTTTTTAAATTTTATAAAAATGTTATATGCTGTTTATGATTGTATTTGCGTGTTAAATGCGGTTTCTCTTTGCTCTCAGGCTCTGGACGAGGAGTACCTGAAGGTGGACGCCCAGTTTGGAGGAGTTGACCAGAGGAAGATTTTCACTCTGGCAGAGAAGGTACCGCCGGCCTCCATCTTTGTCACCGCTTCACGATCTCTCTCTCTTGTCTACGTCGCCGCCTCCAATCTCTTCACATTTCAGCACGTACTTTATCCCCTCAGCTCATGTGGAACTTTTAGTTTAGGAGTAGCTGTGAGGTTATTGTTTTGTTTACTTATTTGAAATAGTAATTCTAATTAATTTACTCCAGGTGCTTTAAATGGTTCTTTGACATAAAAAAAATAGATACTTTATAGAAATGACACGCCCAGTTTTCAGCAGTAAAATCTATAAACTATAAATCCTAACCGAAGCCTCTCTTCTGCCTCCAGTACTTGCCGTCTCTCGGCTATGCTAAGCGCTCGCATCTGATGAACCCGATGGTACCCGGACTGACGGGCGCCAAGATGAGCTCCTCGGAGGAAGTACGTCACAGTTAAAAAATTATAAAATGATATATATATAAATGTAGAGTCAAGATGTGTATGAACATGTTCTAATGCGTGTTGTCATACCATCGTCTCTTTTGTCTGCAGGAGTCAAAGATCGATCTGCTGGACTCACCTGGGGACGTGAAGAAAAAGCTGAAGAAGGCTTTCTGTGAGCCCGGCAACATCCAGAACAACGGAGTCCTCTCCTTCGTCAAGTCTGTCGTCTTCCCTCTCCGCGGAGGTAGAACACCTCTCCGTCTGCTGTCCCCGCTTCAGACTTTTCCCTCCCGCTCGTGTAAAAAGAGTTGATAATTGGGTATTATTGTGTTTTCAGAGTTCTGCGTCAAAAGAGACGCCAAGTGGGGCGGAGACAAGATCTACACGGCGTTTGAAGAGCTGGAGAAGGACTTCGCTGAGGAGGTAAAGTACAGAGGACGAGAATCACCGTTATCAATACTTCTTCATGATTTATAAGCAGCTGTCAGGATGCTTTTCTGTTATTTATTAATCACACGCCTGTTAAAACAGAGGACACTTTTTAAAGGCAACAACAAAGTTGTTTTATTATTGTAAATCAAATCAAATCATATTTCTTGATGTGAATGAATGTTTCCGCCCAAAAGAATTGCGTAACTAAAAGCACAAACTACCTCCAGCCATCATTCACGGCTCCCGACATGCTCCTCAACAGCAACGAGTGCAAGACAGAAACTGATTATTTAAGTACAAACACACTGGTTTATTAGAAGTATGACATCATTCTTCCTTCTTAAAGTTTATTCCTGCTAAACTTCTTCATTTCCTCCCCTCTGGCTGACAGTCGGTCCATCCAGGAGACCTGAAGGCGTCCGTGGAAGTCGCGCTAAACAAACTTCTGGAGCCGATCAGAAAGAAGTTTGAGTCGCCTGAGCTCCGCAAACTCAGCAACACCGCCTACCCCGACCCCTCCAAGACGAGTGAGTATTTTACCCAGCACCCCCTCTGTCTCCCCTCTCGCCATCCTTTTTAATCCAGAGGCATACATTGGTGGAGGTGCATCATTTGTGTGTGTGTGTGTGTGTGTGTGTGTGTGTGTGATCAGAAGGAGCAGGAAAGGGTGCCAAAGCAGCAGGAGGAGGAGGAGGAGAGGATGATGAGCTGGCTCCCTCCAGAGTGGACATCAGGGTGGGCAGGATCATCAGTGTGGAGAAGGTAGGACGCCTGATCACATGACTAGCATGGCGTTTCCTCCTGACGTGTGTGTGTGTGTGGAGAGATGACTCACTCTCTCTCTCTCTCTGTGTGTTTTCCAGCATCCGGACGCCGACTCGCTGTACCTGGAGAAGATTGACGTGGGAGAGCCGGAGCCGAGGACGGTCGTCAGCGGGCTGGTGGCGTTCGTTTCCCAGGAGGACTTGCAGGACAGATTGGTGCTGGTGTTGTGCAATCTGAAACCCCAGAAGATGCGAGGGATTGAGTCTCAAGCCATGCTGCTGTGTGCCTCCGTGTGAGTGTTATTTCACGCTCAGCTTCATTATTGTTTTTTTGTGGTCAATTCTTCCACTCACTCTGGTTGTTGTTTTTTTTTAGTGAAGGGGAGCCCAGGAGGGTGGAGCCTCTGGACCCTCCAGAGGGGTCGTCGCCGGGAGACCGGGTCTTCGTGGAGGGATACGAGACGAGCAAACCGGACGACCGACTCAACCCAAAGAAGAAGGTGTGGGAGAAAGTACAGGTATGTTCGAGTCAGCTTGTACCGTTACTCTCTCCAGAAAGACTCCTGTAGTCTGTCATAGTCGGGGTTTTTACGGTCATGGAAAACCGGGAAAAGTCATGGAATTTTAAAATGGTTATTTCCAGGCCTGGAAAAGTCCTCGAAATAAATAAAAGTCATGTAAATGTGTTATATTCATATGTTCATGACGTTCATTTACGCTGAGTTTGAAATATTTAATATGCTTTTGAAAGAAAGACGCTCAAAATATAAGCAGGCATACATACAAGCATCTATATAAATGTTTATTCTTTTTAATCAAACTATTGTCTCTCATTCATTTGTGTCATTTAAGGTTTACTGTATGCTTTGGAATTCTCATTGTTAGTTTAAAATACATTTTCTCACTTTTTCATGTTTACACTGAGATTTCACAAAATGTTTGGTCATGGAAATTTGGTTTAAAGTCATGAAAATCCACTGGTCAAAATGTGTATGAACCCTGTCTTAAAGAGACAGTCAATACAATACTTTCCTCCCTTCAGTCAGTATGTGTACAGGTAATTAATGTTCTCCAACATTGGAATAACAACATATGGATTAACTTAAACACACATTTAAAGTAAATTATTAGTAATAGACACAGTCGTATTAATCAGTAACACGTATGAAATAACACATTTCAGGGCTCTACAAGAGCAGCTTGATCATCACTGAAAGTCTCATTGAACATGAGTGGGAACCTTCAAGTCTTCTTTAAAATCAAATTTCCTCCAAATGTGGACCAATGTATTTTTACATAGTGGAATAAAACTTGACTGTATGTGTCTTGTTTCCGTCTCTCCAGGCCGACCTGAAGATATCAGGCGAGTGCGTGGCTCAGTGGAAAGACAAGCAGCTGATGACCAAACTAGGACAGATCACGTGTAAGACTCTCAAAGGAGGAAACGTCAGCTAGACGCGTCCCCGTCCGCCGGCCACGCCGCAATTAGAAAGCTTTTGTCAACAAAAAACAGCCGCGCTTCATCTGGAGGTCTTTCCCGGAGAATTATGGGACATTGATGCCAAAAGTCTCGGATGCTTTGGACAGACTGGGACAAATTCTGTTACCTTAAATTTTATTCTTGAAAGTGTACGACGCTATGATTCATTATGGTTTCTTTTTTTATTTTTAACCTGGTTTTCTTTAGTGTTCACACACACTTAAATATACAAATACAATAAGAGAGTTTCTGTTGACGAGACATACTGTCACTCAAGATAATGAAGGGTTGTGGTTACTTGATCACACTTTGTTCCTGGGAATAGCTGATGAGGAATCTCAGGTGTTTAAAAAGGGACTTCACGATTCACTACTTCTTCTGGGTTGAAATGTCTTTTCATTGTGAAGGTCAGAGCCAATCCACAAAACCTGATGAATAAAACGTGTTTTATGGGTTTCAGACAGCAGATACATATATTTAGAAAATCAATATGCCATGTATTATAAGACGTAGGACGGTTGCGTTGGGGAGGACGTGTATGGAAATCAATATCTGGACATTAACTGTCATAAAATCAAATGATGCATCAGCTCTATTATGAAATAATAAATGCTGCCTGAACTCTGCGGTCTGCAGGAATATATAACGGGTTTGAGTCAGACGAGAGAAAGGAAGCGGGGAAACACATTTTTAATACACTTACATTTTATTTATAGAAGTAATAACTGTACATAATTCTTTATAATCATCAAGACTTACATTTTTGACCCGTTAGGAAGAGTCAGTATAATTCACTCACCGATGATTTTGCCGGGGGAAAGCATTTTGTGCAAATAGTGATGAGCTGGATTTGCCATCGAAAAAAAGGTTTGGGCTAAAAGTTTTAAACGTAGAACATTTAATAAAAATAAATAAAAAGCTGACCTCATATTAAATCTACTCCAGTGTATCCATCATCCAGGGCCAATCACATCCGCCGCCCTGTAGAGTGGTTTGTCAGGTGAAACAGATTCTTAAATATTTCATATTTGGTAGGAAAAGGTGACCGACAGTGCTACAAGTGGAAAACAACCACACATAAATAAATAGGATGCTTGTGTCGCTGTTGTGCTCGAAGATTTCTCAGAACGTCTCGACCGTTACTAAACCCAAGAGGGGATTGTGCGGATTGTGTCAAAGCGCTTAGCAGTTGCTGTGATCGGGTGCTTTCCCGCGTTAGCTTTCCTGCGTTAGCTTTCCCGCGTTAGCTCTTAATAGTTTATCGTCCTGCGTTAAGCTTTCCCGCGTTAGCTCTTAATAGTTTATCGCCCTGCGTTAGCTTTCCCGCGTTAGCTCTTAATAGTTTATCGTCCTGCGTTAGCTTTCCCGCGTTAGCTCTTAATAGTTTATCGTCCTTCCTCTCATTCTCGTGAGTGTGCGGCATCCCTTTTTTACTCTCCCAGATATATCTATCCACACAGTGAAAAGCAGGTGTTTTTACTCTCGATCTTTAAGCCAAGAAGGTGATAAAATGCTGTTTTGTCCCGTAGCGGATGACATTTTCTCATTTCTTAAATGTGCATTATATTACAACAAGGAGAAGAAGAAGAAGAAGAAGAAGAAAAAAGACTTGACAGACAGTAAACCTCTGTACAGAAATGCTTTGTCTCTGAGCTGCAGTGACCACTACCTATTTCCACCTCTGGGAGGCGATCTCACACAAGCCAAATAATTCAGTTCAGCCAATGTACACCGTGTCATCCTGAGGGGCCGTAATGAGAGATAAACTATAGCTTAGAAAAATACTCCAGAATAAAGCTATCATACGAAATAGGGAGCGACCCTTTTTTTTTTTCTTTAACTTTTTTTGCATAAATATGTAGGAAGGCCATTACAGGCTAAGGCTTTTGGAGAAGACTTAACACACAACACTCTTGATAGTTAAACGTCTCTCAGTGATGTCGGTCCCTCCTGAGAGTTGTCCTTTTACTTGCTTGAAGTCTTTTGCTTGAACCTCTGGCGTCGGCTCCCTCAAAACAGTGTTTCAATCGTGTCCTCCGTCACTCTTGTAGCTGAAGTAGGGAAGACAAGAGGAGGTTAGACGATGACGGCGTCGACATAATACAGTTACAGGAACACACTCGATGAGTATTCTGACTTAATCTAATTCAGCGGCTGCAGACATGATCACGAGCTTCAGGTCGAGGCAGATTGAAGCACACGCTCGCACATTTGACTGCAGAGAGCTGAAGGCGAGCCAGCGCCGTTGTGTTTGCTATTGTTTGGGTGGAGAGGCGAATTTTTCATTTTTTTAACTATGTGAAAATTGCTTCGCTGTTCAAGATCATGGTCATGCTGGAATTTGCATTGTGCGTTTGTAGCTATCGATTCGTGCTCATGACCAGCCTCAGTGGGTTCACGCACTCAGCAGCCGCACACTGAAGCTGATGACGGCAGTCTTTCGCGGTTAGAAACGACGTGGCTGCTCTTACTCGTCGTCTCAGGAAGTGTGTTTCCACCGTTACGCTGCACTCCTCCTCCCGCCCCGCTTCCGTCGACACTGAAGTCCATCTTTGCCGAACAAGCGGGAAGATTCTGCGAGGGACTGCTGGCTGGTTTCTTCGCTACCGGCGGAGGAACTTTGTCCACCTTCACCCCACCGTTGCAATTCGATTGGTCGGACACCTGCGCGAGCTCAGCCGCCAAGCTTTGCTTCAGACTTTGCTGAGCTTCGGGCGAGGAGGCCGCCGCGGTCTCGAAGACGACCCTTTTAGTGCTCCTCGAGAAGATGAAGCTGGCGGTGGAGGCCGGCGACTTGTGCACGTCACACCCCTCGGGGACAGAGCTGTAAGCGGAGGATCTCACACCCAGTCGGGATGGAAGACCATCTCTAGAAGACATGGCGGCAGTTTTTATCCGTATGGCTTCCTGTAAGCGCATGGAAGGGGTGTTCGGCCCCACAGGGGATGTCTTTACCGTCTGAGGGGGAGATTTCAGTGACAGAGACTTGCGGATGGGCTTCTGTGGAACGTTTTGAGGTCCTGGGATTGAGACCGAGCAGGTCTCCTGGACCGAAGCTCCCTGGTTGGTTGACTTGTCCTCCGATGCAGCTTTCACCTGATCCTCAGCCATGGTGACCGCTCGGAGACGGACCATCTGAAGCAGGGAGGGCGTGACTAGAGGTATGTTGGCGTCCTCTTTAGGAATGGGTGCACTTTTGTGGCGGGAAAGCAGCTCCTTGCTCCTGGTGTCTCGGTTCGGTACGCTGGGCTGCCTTCTGAAATTGATCCCGTGGGTGAAGTTGTCTGCTGGTAAAGTGGGTGCTACTGGGACAGCAATCGGCGGTTGGGCGCTGACGGGCGGCTCGGAGGGAGCGTCGCGCTTCAGGGAACCGCAGGGAGGAACTACACTGGGAGCCGATACCGGGTTCTCTGCTCTTGTAATGGGTGGCAAAGGGGACGCCACCACTGGGGGAGATAGGACAATGTCTGAAGCCGATACACAGTTTGAAACTGGTCTGCACACAATCTCATCAGCGGTTTTAGCTTTTGAAACTTGCACGACAACCTCTGGTTTGGTGTCAGTTACTGTTTGAGTAACAGCAGGGGGCAAATCTGGACTTTGTCCACGTACAGATGTCCCAGCTTCACTCGAATCCTCAGTTGACCCTCCAACTGCCTCTGTGGGTCTTTTTGAGACTTCCAGCTCTGTGATACAACTGCCCATCACGTTTGGCACGCTGTCTGTCAGTAAGGGTGGAGGAGGTGGAGGAAAGTCCACCTCCTCTCCTACGTCAAAGACAGAGTCCCCTTCCATCGGAGGCGGAGGAGGTGGCCAGCAGGACTCTACGGCAGGGATCTCCTCCTGTACCCTCTGTAACTCATCTGGCGGCGTGGACACTGATGAAGGAGGCGTCTTTCTTGACGGAGGAGGTGTAGGGTGGTATGCTGGGGGAGGGGAAGGTGGGGGCGAGGCCTTGCTAATTTTGGGGACCTCCACAGAAAGCGTCTGCATGGATGGGACCTCGCTTTTCTCCATCACATCATCACTCTCATCAACTAAAATGGTAACCCCGTGCTGTGTGGAGGTTGCATGGTTCTCAACATGGAAACAAACATCTGTCGTGTCACTGATGCTCATTTTATTTTGCTGCCGGTCCAGTGACGCCTCTCTGTTCAGGGCCACCATGGGTTTCTTCATGACAGGAGGAGGATCTCTCTTTGGACTCTTGGGGTCCGTCACTGCAGGGCTACTACTCCGCTCTTGTTTCTGAACGTCTGCACTTGCTTCCATCCTTTCTTCTTCGGTACTCGGACATTCCCTATCCTCCATCTCCCTGTGAACACCTTCAGGACCTGTTTCTATCTGTTTCTCTGACAGTTCTACGACAGATTTGTCTACACTTGATTGTTTTTCCTCTAAAACTTGCATCTCCGTGATGGCTTCTGTCTGGGTTCCCGCCTGTTTAACGGTGCCGTCTTGTATCCGTGCTTTGCTGACATTAGGGCAAGGCCCACAGAGGAGCTGAAAGCTGCGTCTGTTGTGAACCCACGTCTCCGGAGGAGGAGGACATGGCGCTTTGACTTTGGGAGGCGGTGGGATGTTCAACAGCTCTCTGACTTCAGCTCCCAAAGTCGCAGATTGATTTTCCGGAGTGAAGTCTTTTGCAGCAGCTGTGATTGGAGATCCCTGTGGAGGCAGACTACACTGGGACACATCTGGATTGACGGGCTCAGATGTGCCAGACGATAGAGAGGTAAGCGAGGAGGAGGGAGAAGCTGCTGAGGATGAGGCCCGAGACACTGCTCTCTCTGGTTTGACGGGTTTCTTCTTCTGTTTGTCGGGGGAGGTCGGGGAGATCCCTTTTGGGGAGAGTGTCGGAGTGCCACTCTGACTTGAGTAGCCACTGGAAGGGGACATGGTCCGTTCAAATTTCCCCTCTTCCGAGGGAGTTTTCTGAGGGGAGCAGCTACCGGATCCCGACTCTGTTGCTCCTCCTGCCTCAGTGGAGGAGGCTTGTGTGGAGTTTGACACAAGGATGGAGAGCTTACTGGTGTCTGCAATAACTGATTTCACCTCTTCCTTTGCTGCAATACTTTCGGCCCCAGAGTCATTGAGATCCACCAGAACCTTGGGGTTGCTCCTGATCTTATTACTATGCAGAGAGTTCGTTCTCCGTGGAGGTGGCGGAGGTTGCTTGGTCTTCAAAACCGACATACTGCGAGGGAAATTCAGTTTGGTCTTTTCATCTTCCCCAGCAGCCACTGACCCTGAAACAATCTTAGATCCTTGACCTGTAACAACGGTTTCCCTTTTACTGCCGAAGCTGCTGACTGAGCTACGGAGACTGACGAGGTCTTGGTCCCCGCTGGACTTCTCCGTGTGGCTTTCCCGCTCATTCAGGCTCACTCTCCGGGAGTTACCGCTCCGCGTGCTACCCTTGGAGGATACTGGGGAGGAGTTTGAAATAATGGTCTTTGAAGACTGTGACTCGCTCCAGTTCAACCCCGAAGCCGACGAGGGCATCAGTGGGGAGTCGTCGTGGGAATTGTCAGTTTCGTAGCCTTCGCCATCGGATCTTCTGGACAACAACGGGCTGACTGATAAGTCCCCGGATGCAAGGCTGCTTTTGCTCACAGTGCGGACGTTGCCGCCTTGGATTACACTGCTGCCACGCGTCCGGCTGCTGCTGCGGTCGATTTCTATGACTTCAATCGAGGCTGGCAAGACCGCATTAGGGATGATTGTAGACAAGTAGGTGGCCTGAGGAGATATGGACATCACAGGACCCTAGAAAGAAACAGAGACATGTGAATTCCACAGCTAAATTTTACAAATGGTCAACAAAGAATCAGGTAAACGCAGACGATTGCATATTAAAGCCATATCCTAATTGACTTGATTCTTACCTGGGGTTCCTGGAGGAATCTAAGCATTGTTGAAGGACAGACGGAGGAGGAAGAGATCATGCCAGGTACTGCAAGGGACTTGGGCCTCATGTTTGTGGCGGGGCCGAGGTAGGAGCCGAAGCCCTGGTGGTTGAAGGGCTGCTCGTCTTGGTACATTGCCTGGAGGTGCTTCCTCAGCAGCTGCTCCTCTCTGGATGCCTGTTTAGGAGAAGAGAGAAGACCATTCTTAAGTGATAAAAAAAACAACCACAAAACCTGTAATGTATTGAACACAACTATTGTGACAAACCCTTTACCTCCAGCTCTGAAAGGTGCACCCTCGCGCCCTCATTATTCGCTACTGGAGTCCCGCCATCAACCGTTGGAATGATAACTACACCTGATTGGCCGTCACTGGGCTTTCCGTCATGATCAGGGGGAGAAACAAGCTGCTGGAAGGTTGAGCTTCTGTGCAAAGCTGTGAAAAAGAGGAGATCACTGTCAGTAACACGTTTACCACCGAGGATACATTACGACTACTGGTTTAGCACGACGATGCGGACATACCAAGCTCCTTCTGGACCTGGTTGGGAATACCCATGATGGTGGTCCTCCGGCTTCTCTTCCTGCTCTTATCTGGTCTTTTAACTGGATTCAGAGGCTTGAATGTTGAACCTGAGCAACAGGGAAACTGTTACTGAATAAGGAAGGGTACTTTTATTTTTCCATGAAAAAGCTGTATTTGGCAAAGGAGAAGAAATTGATGAAATAATGTATGATAACGCATTGAAACTCAGTAGCATAATATATTATAGTTTTTGGGGGAAGTGGCTTCTCTAGAGGATTTGAGAAAAGATGTTTGATATATGGACCAGAATAGTAATGACATTTTCTTTGCGCGCGCACACACACACACAGAATGGCACACTCTGCCTTACAGCTGTGATATGCAAAGGGAACCGGAGTGCTGTTAACTTCACTTAGAACTTTTGAGAAACTGAAAATAAGCCTCAGCTGTGTGCCCGTGTGTTGCTTTTCCTTTGATTTCACACACATCAACTGCAGAGGCACCAAGAAGCTGAGAATGAGACGTGCATGCTAAATAAGTACGCGCTCATGATTTGCCATAAAGCAGCAAACCCGGGAACAAAGCGCAAACCGCTTACGATTAGCTCTTATTTGACTTTCTTTCAAAGTCTCTCTCTAAACGCACACGGCCGTGCTTTACCTTGGCGGGTGAGCGCAGGCCTGGTCGACGCAGCAGAGGTCACCGTGGTGTCGGTGCTCCCGGCGGTGGATCTGGACGCCGGAGAGCCGCCGCCGTCCACGGAGCTGATATCCTGCTCCGGACGCAGAGTGTCTGTCGACTGCAGCGAACACACACACACACACACACAGTATTTTTTTTTTTAGTTTGCTGGCACATTCTTAGCGCGTAGGACATGAATGACACGCAGAGCTTTTCGGGGGCACTTACAGCAACGCTCTCATCGTCAGGTAAGTTCACTCCGTTGGTGTGTTCTGTGTGAACGAAATAGACGAGGATAAGACACAGAATCTGAATACGCTCAAACACCAACCACAATCCTATGCAATCATTGTGGGTAAACTTTATTTAGATGAGTTTTCATTTATCGCACATTAGTATAAAACATAAATATATGCAAGTAAGTATGAACTTGTGCGTTTTCTTGTTCATACCTTCCTGCTGCAGTATCTTGAGCCCTTCCTGGGCCTCAGTGTGCAGGTCCTCCAGGTACTGCGGCCTGCTGCCCTCGATGAAAACATTCTCCTGGTAGTGCTGGGAGGTCCTGAAGTGGACGGTCAACCTCTTCTGGTCTTCACTCCCTTTCGGGCCAGCTGTTGGGAAGGTGGGAAAAAGAAAGTTACGTGGCTGTCTTATGATAATAAACAATTTGCTGTTGAGTCAAGTTAAATTATTGTAATTTCACTCTTAATAGGCTTGAATTGGTACCAGGTTAACACTGGTCTTAAATGTCATTCACCAGCAGCTTTACCACACTTCTTCCTAAGTATTCTGCATCTGCCATTTTGCCCATTTCTTTTTTTGCTCTGTGGAGCAAAAACAACTCACTTTACACCAGCGCTCTACTTTTTAAACCGTCTTTCAACAGACAAACATCAACACACATACAATCACACTCAGCGGGTGTCCCCCGTGTCAAAACATTCATCAGCTTTACGGTGGATCCCCTACACCTCCACCTGTCGCTGGCGTGTGTTTATCTGTGCACCTTTGCACCCTCTTCAAATCTCCTCAGCGGAGCAGTTTGGTGGGCAGCCGTCTCGGCTCGGTCCAGACTCAGCAGTAAACTCTTGCCTGGCTAATCTCCTGCAGTATCTCCCTTTATAGCCAAAGGAGGATTAGATAATCTGGATTGTCCCTGAAGATGCCCCTGGACCCCCTACTGGGATGCCTCCTGAGTGGGAACTTCAGGATGGCTTTACTCAATGCCAAAGGACAGCCAAGAACAGACAATTAAGATTTGAAAATAAAAGGCAAAGTATAGCAGAGCCGATTTGTGCAAAGACCCGGCCATCTAAAGTTCAGTTCTACTAAACTTCAGCGTTCAAGAGATGGAGACAAACAGAGATGGAAGCCTTCTGGTCTTTATGTTGTTGCACTGTTGGCTAACAAACTGACCACCAAAGACAGTTGGACTTTTGTGGCTGTGAGGGGCTATTTTATTCCAGAGGACTTTGTTTCGAATAGGCAGAATAAGCTAAATGATAAGGTTTAATAAAAAAAGGATGGCATTAGTTTAAATTATTTTTAGAATGTGTGTTTGTTTGCTTTTCGCTGTGCGGGCTTGTGTAAGTTACATAAGTTGTATATTCTCTGTTAGCTAATTGAAGGTCAATGCGAGGTGTCTGCTTTCGCTCCTTTGTCACTCTCAACACTGCGGCTCTCAGTCTCACCCGGTAAGGTAACACTGTGCGGGTGTGGAAGTGCACACTGTACATGTTTGTGTGCGCCCCTGTCCTCCGGCGTTCACACAGACACAATGCCCTCCCCTGTGTGCGGCTGTGGGAAATCTCAGCTCATTGTGAGCCTTGGATGGTCTGATGCAATCCAAGAAACAGAGACCAAGTTCATTACAAAACCACTGCAGAGCGATTATTTCCCCCCCATTTCAGGTGTTTTTTGTTTTTTTGCTCTCACTGCCAGTTGTGATTAATTAGAGAAGGAGCCCTGAGATGAGATCCCTGCCAGACCCCTGCGGGAGGTTTAGGGCTTTTTGGTCGGTTTAGACGATCGCCAAAAAAAAGTCAGTTAAGCCCCTTATCTCCCCCCCAAACCCAAGATTGCCTTCAACTCTAATTCTGGCATGCCAGTGTTTCTGTTAGTGTGCGTCAGACAGAGAGGCAACGAGCAAAAGCTGCAATTATCATCACTAAAACCTCACAACCTCAACACAAACTTTATAGGATGTATCAAGTATCGGGAAAAAAAAAGGTCATCTGAACTCCAGAAACCTCAGTCAAAGCAAAGTTAAAGAGTATTACTGTCGCGTGAACGTTCATTTCTGTCAGCAAGCCTAAAGTCAAAGCCCGCCAAACTCCTCCAGGTGAGTCCAGCACTCACCCTTCTTCTTGAAGACCGACAGCAGAGCGCGGATGCTCTTCCTCAAGTAGACCACCATGCCTACACGGGGAGAGCCATAGCGGATACCAGATCAAAACATTGAGGTAAAGCAAAGTCCAATAAGGCCTCTTTCCGTCAACTCTTGTTTTACAGGTAAAAAGATCCAGACGCTCGGGACTCTGAGGATTGAAAAATGATGAAAATCTTCTGCAGAGGGACTTGGGAAGGACAAGTGCACAATAAGATCTGCCTCAGCCGAGCAGCCTGTCCCAGCTGCCTTATCCCCGAGTCTGATACCCTCCTCCCTTCCCCCTCTGCTCTCTCTATGTCGCTCTCTCCATTGCGATCCTCTCTCTATTGTCAAATGACAAAACCCCCCCACAAGCAAAACGTCTGTCAAAGTTTGGCTTTTCAGGAGGCGTCCGCCCCTTATTTCACTCGGTACAGACGCGTGTGATTGTGAATGCAGAGAGCCTGGAAAGAGAAAACTATATTACAAAAATGTACAATTTGAAAGAGATTCATCTTGAGACCCCCCTGAGGGATTCTGACCCACATGTTACATAAAGTTTGAACAATAAAAATGTCACAGTATATATTGGTGGGATGCACATTTAAACATATTGTAATGAATACAACAACTTAAATGAAATTGCATCACTTGATTCTGAGAACAGTAAATATCTTCTTTTGCGTTAAGAGGAAAACAGAAATGTAACAATTTAGAGAAAAAGACAAAGTGTTTCCCAAACTAGTTTTTTTTTTCTGGGGAGCAATTTCTAAATAAAGTTTGCCTTATCTATAAACAAAATATTTGGCCGCGACCCAGTCTTTACGAGAGACTTCTCCAGCTTCTGCCGTGATGATGTGTTTTTATTGGCCAGCGTGCAGCACTGGAAGGCTTTCCCTTGTGTTTACTAAGATGCAGTTCAAATTGTGACTATAATTAAAGCTCAAACTACACTGTAATCACTGATATATTTCAGGGTTGTGTAAGTTCTATTTGTCCTTTCCCTAATGAAAGCCTTCAGCGGCATCGCATGTCTGGCGCTCTGTCTCATTATCTAAAGGCTGCAGGGGCGACGTTTGACAGTAGAGGTTGTGTCCTCACAGTGACAAAGCTAAACAACTATTTCAATGCACTTTCTTCACTGCATCACTTTCTCCAGTGCCCCCGATCTCTCCTCTTTCACATCTCTCTCTCTCTCGCTTCCTGTCTGCCCCTTTGCCTCGTAGCCACAGAGGTCTACTCGAGTTAAAAATAGCTGACGCGGCCTCGGTTCATCATCGCAGCTCTCGCGGCGCTGTGTGCGCGCCTCCTACTGATGTTTCCTGACAAACTGCAGAGGGTACGAAATACAACACGGCTGTGGAAAAGTACGATTCTGTGCCAAATATACAACCGGTGCCGAGTTCCACAGGTTATCTCCCCCTCTAATAGGAGCAGCACTTGATCCACTGGCCCTCTGAATGGATGTTTGTTCCCGATAAAGAGGCACAGCGGGGAGGCCTCCAGCTGGCCCCGCACAGCCGCTGGAGCACCAGCTGGAGGGACACGCTGGAGGGTGCTAACTCAATTACCTTCATCCGTACACATGGCGCTGGAGAACAGGTGGGGAAACTAGTGGAGAAATCTCTACCCCCGGTGTCCAGGGTCAGACCGCCCAGCCTGGGGTTGCTGCCGGTGGCTCAGCCTCCGGGGTCGAGTGGGGGCTTGAATAAAGTCGAGGCCTTTCAGGAGGAGCAGCTTTAGACACGGGAGTCGTGCCAGAGGATTAGCTCTGGCACGGCTTAACCTGTCCATCTCTTCACCTCACACCCTGACGTTTTATTTCCCTCCATAAGCACTTCTCATCTCAGTCTTCTGCTGAAAAACGTCTCATTTTTTTACACCAAAGCTTGTCATACTGGATGATATCACTCAGGCAACTTAGTGACACTCATTAGCTTCTAATCCATATTGATTTGTGCAAGACAGTTTATCAATATGTGGGAGCTTGTGAGTATAAGAAGAGGAAGAAGAAGAAAAAAGCGCTTTGTTTTGCAGCAATATGACCCTTTAAGTTCCAAACGGTCCCTTTTCCTTCCACACCCAGTCCCCCTCAATGCAGACCTTTACTAAGTGCCAATTGTGGGGCTCTCTGGCCCAGCCTGTGTAAACCCCTGTTGTTCACCAAGACCCCTCATATCAATATTCATTAGAGGGCCCAAAGAGACACCATCTGGTCTTGGGGAAGAGGGCAGTGAGGGGGCTTCAGTGCACACACACACACCATTCCACTGCAGAAGCTAAATAACAATGTGAAAGTAACATATGCTGACTTCATGTAATGTGGATTCCCCAAACTACACAATGTAACTACAGAGAGGTGTGTTTGTAGAAGAACTACAACCAATACAAGTGTCTGTGTCTTATTAAGGAGCTCAGAAGCACCTCGTCCCTGTGAAGCACTAAAGATAATATTATAAATCAACGGAGCCGACTGTCAGCGGGTCAAACAGTCTGTTGGAGGACAATCAGAGTTCAGGCCGACAGCAGAACAGGGTTGTTAAAATGTCAAAGGACACAAACTTCTCTTTAGTGAGAGCCACATTTTAAATAACAATGATTTTCTCATTTATATTAATGTCGTAGTTGCCGGAATCTGACTAAACTACATGTGTTATGTTGAGCTGAAACCAGAAAATTATACATTTTGATTTGATTCATTTATTAAATCATGTATTCGGCAGAACATTCTCTGGCTCCAGCTTATTAAATGAATGATGACGATGACACCATCATTAATCCGTGAATTTGCAGTTAGCAGCTCTTAGCGGGCCGACATCTGGGATTTAATACTTTGACATAACTAAATCATTTACAGAATGACCAGACAATCTTGACCCAATATATCAGTTTTACCAGAGCAGACACAAACCTCCTCTCTCTATAGATAATATAGTCTTTTCTAGCACACACACACACGTAACTCCTCTCCCCACTAGAAGGCGCCGTATCGACTCCGAATGCAAGTGTGAGACTGCAAAAACAGCAGGTCATTGGATGAGAACATTTCCTGTAGATAAACAGGTCCGGTTTGCACTGATGGCGGACAAAAACGCAGCTAAATGTGAAATATGACTCCCAGTGGACTGACCAAACCCAAGCTCTGACGCTAACACACGCACACGTATTGGAAAATGTAGAACCGGGGTTGAGTATTAGCTCATCTCATGTCCTCAGCTCAGTCATTAGCTGCTCAGAGAGAGGGGAGAATAAAAAGTGAGAGCTGTTCTGCCTTTTGTCGTAGCCTCAACGTCAGTATCAGGTGAGCATTCAGGCCACTGGGCCTTGAGAGGGAGCAGGGTTTCCACTTCATGCCTGGCTGGGCTTGAAAACAGCCACCGTGTTGTGTCTATCAATGGGCCTGTGGTTCAGTGCGTACATGTTGGGTTCATTAGAAAACCGTGTGTGTGTGTGTCTGTGTGTGTGAGGGCGGGTTTAAAGATACATCAACAAAGGTAAAAATGAAAATAGTGTTCCTGGTGCAGGTGTCAGGAACACCTGGATGCTTTCACACAGCTGCGGGACACAAAAGGCGTTTGTTTGAGTCAGAGGCCTCGGAGGATCAGCTGCTATTTCGATGGCCTTGAAAAGGTGAGCGGACACAACATTTCCTAAAAAAACAAACACAGACTGCTACCGACCGACGACACTCTTTTAAAACACGGATACAACTCTTGGAGCCGGTCGCGTCCAAACTCATAGTTCAACAATGTTTACGGTCCTCTGATCCAGCCTCTTCCAAAGAATGACTCGCAGGAGATTTTATTCAACATTTATATCTGCCGTACACCTTTTAGCCACACGAGGGAGCCTGCATGTTCATGCTGTTAGGATAATTGTAGCCTATACTTATAACATTGACTCTTATGCGATAAGAGGAAATAAAAACAATGAGTTAATTCCGGTTTAATTCCACTTGATCGCATTGATTTGGTCTGATTCATAAAGTATTTAACGTGTGTTTATGTTTTCATTAATTAATGCATAAAACAAAACTGCTTCTAAAGCTGCTTTATTTAAGTAAAATATAAGGTGATGCAGAAATGGCAGTAAAACATTCATTTATGCGCAAATTTGCTCTACATTGGGCCTATTGTGAACTGGTGTGTGTGTGTGTGTGTGTGTGTGTGTGTGTGTGTGTGTGTGTGTGTGTGTGTGTGTCATCTGAAGGCCAGCCCGCTACTGTACTTAAAGAGAGAGTATGATTAGACAACGAGCACCAGCTGTGCCAATCGGCTCACCTGGCACCTCTCTCATGAGCCTCCCCGGGCTCTTCCCTCTCTCTCCTGCATGCAGAATGCCAACCAGGCCTCCACACACACACACACACACACACACACACACACACACACACACACACACACACACACACACACACACACACACACACGCGTTG
This sequence comes from Myoxocephalus aenaeus, assembly GCA_038501785.1. Taxonomy (NCBI): domain Eukaryota; kingdom Metazoa; phylum Chordata; class Actinopteri; order Perciformes; family Cottidae; genus Myoxocephalus; species Myoxocephalus aenaeus. The sequence continues at coordinate 1,054,536 of JBAMJR010000170.1, read as the reverse complement.
CTACAGTGCGACCGGTCAAGCTATCAAGGTTGCCTACGGCTGCTTTAGATAGAGGTAATAAAGAACTGCCAGCGAAAGAAAGAGTTAAAATGTGACCAGCAATAAACCTCGCTCCAACACACACACACACACACACACACACACACACACACACACACACACACACTCCCCTGATTAGTATTCTATGGCTGTGGTGGTGGACTTGAGTTATGAGCTCCCCTCCAATGATCAGTGTCGTATAAACCAGAGAGAGGCGAACCCCCATCCTCTCCTCACACACCTAGTGGAACATTCCACGTTTCATGCGTCTTAAGATAATAATTGGCTGTTCAGGTGTCCTGCACAAGCATGAAATATGAACGCTGGGATGAGACTCATTTGTTACTGTAACTATCTGATGAGAGCTAATAGCCGTAGACGGAGCATAAAAAAAGCTGCACAACGGGGACCCTGGAGAGGTGGAGACAGAAGACAGGAGGAAGGAGACGGCGGGGAAGGTTGATAGGAAAGAGGAGGAGGAGGCAAGAGTACAGGAGAGAGGAAGGACATAAATCAAAGTACAGTAACTGTCGCTACTCATTTTTTTCCTCTTGGTGGGTCACAGAGGGGACGAGGTGAAGAGGGGAACAAGAAAGAAAGAGAGCGGGTTGAGTAGAAAGGGTTCAGGGGGACGAAGAGGGCAAAGAGGGGAAAGGAAAGCGGGGTTCACATTGTACCGCGTGTCGACTGTACGCCCATCATAACTTAACCTCGGTGTCTCAGCTTTCAGTTCTTAATCCTGACCTGAAGCTGGTGACTGATTCCCCTTCAGGAAACACACAAACACGGAGCTAAAGGAAGACGCTGCAGCACTTCGCTGTGCTTTAAAAATAGCAACCGTCTCTCTCTTGCTCTCCCGCCTGTTCTTTCTCTCTCTACCTGATTCTGGGTATTTATTTTTTCCTCGAGGAGGACGAGCTGTATTTTTTGCTTCCTGTCGTTCCAACTTAAAAGCTTTTTTATTTATTTTTTGCCAAACTGAGAGCTATGCAAACACCGAGACCCGTGTTGATCCGCTGTTCGCTTCGGTCTTCACGCGAGATAATGAATCCATTTGTTTGCCGATTGGCATGGGAGTGAGCACCTCAGGGTGACCCTGGACAAAGGCCTCCAGGCCAAACCAGCCTGACAGAAGACTGAGTCTTAATTTATGTTGTACGTTTCCGATGAAGCAAGAACTCCACCCTCTACATTAAGTTGCATTAGTGGTCAGTAAATTAAAACCGCCCAGGGAACCGCTAAAGAGAACAAAAAAAAGCCGTGGTTCTTCCTGATGGCCGATGGACTCATCGAGCATGATTGATGAGTTCATGAGAGACCGGCAGCTTCCTCACAGACTCCGAGCAGGACAGGACAAGTCCCACTCCGTTGTTGGACCCCTCAGAAACGTCTGAGGACTCGAGACAAAACTTTCTGGCGAAGAGTTAGATGAGAAAAGTGCTACCACTCTCGTATCTGTCAGTGAATATGAAGCTAAAGCCGGCAGCTCGATTAGCTTTAAGCCCAAAGACAGGTACCAGAGGGAAGGAGCTAGTCTGGTGTTTGCTAACTTTATGCAGCAACGGTAACAATATCCACCAACCAGAATGTGTAAAGCTCACCAACTAACACACGATATGCAGTTTGTTTAATTCCTATAAAAAGTGAGAAGGAGCAAAAAACGACGAGTTGTGGTTATGTCATCTCCCGCTTCCAGTCTTTATGCTAAGCTAACGGGATCCTGGCTGGAGACAAATATTTGCCGCAGCGGCATCAAACCTCTCGTAAGACTTCCAGTTAAATCAGTGTTATACTTGAAACTATTTGAAACGGCAGACCATTGGTGTAAATTGGGCAAAACAAAGATTTTAAGAGAATTTGTGAAAAATAAAAAGTCAGTCAACTAAAACTTGACCTGTACTTTTCTCCAGTTTTACTTTATGTGACTTCATCCATGGCTGTTACCCGTGTGGTGTCATCTGGTTTGCTGGGTAATTCTCTCTCTCTCTGCAGGTGATCGTTAGAGCGACTGGAGACACCCGAGGGTGTTCCCAGGTTATTTAAGTCTGGTGGCAGCTGGGAGCCTTTTCCCACCCTCTGTTTGGTTTTGTTGTCTTAGTTTTTTTTACTGACTTTACTGATATTATACTACTGATTTATTACACATATGGTGTATCTCTCTTTACCAGGTGGTAACATTTGTCATTCAACTAACCTACTAACCTATTTTATCATTAAAAATAAATAAATATATATCTTGGACTGTCATGCGACTCAGACAGATGGCTGCCACAGACCAAGACCCGTAGTCCTGGATCATCACCTTTAAAACTTCCCCTGAGATAAAGACGTCTTATTCTACAGGGAAACTAAATTGTTCCACATTGAGCAACTGCTCAAACGCCCCACTTCCTTAACCTTTTACTCAATTACTGTAATGATACAATATCCAAATGTCACAGTCTGGTTTATCTCATTAGCGAATCAGAATGTATGTCTTTACTTTCCTATTAACCGAAATCTAATTTACATAATGTTATGTCCAAATCCTCCTTGATAGGGATCGTGGAGATTTCCGGACGAGGAACATTTCTGTGAGACAACCATCCTTTTGTTTTTTTATAATTTTTTTCTGTACGAGGACTCCGCCTATGGAAATACGTTTATCTCATGTGATTTAGACACAAATTGCTGGCTATAGATGTCGATGCCTTTCGGCACTATCGGGTGTGCTGATCTGAGTTCAGATGGAGTGCTGAGCTGTGAGGCCCAAGTCACACAAGACTGTCAGCCCGGATCACACTGAACACATCAGGCTTGAACGGACGCAGCCTGTTTTCACTGCACCACCCGTGTAGCACACCAGCGTCTGACTAGTTTGTTCATTAGCGAGAATGCCAACACTGAGAGTTGTGTGTGTGTGTGTGTGTGTGTGTGTGTGTGTGTGTGTGTGTGTGTGTGTGTGTGTGTGTGTGTGTGTGTGTGTGTGTGTGTGTGTCTCCTGCCCACAGACAACAACAACAACTCATTCTGCCAATTGTGAACCTTCACTAAAGTCCCAGAAAACGCACTCCTCCGCATCACTCTTTCTCAGTGAAATCCCATTATGCACGGCCAGTGAACTGAGCTTCCCTTTCGCAAACAAGTCGAAACCATTTGGACCGAATCAGTCTGGAAAACACTCGTGAATCCGCGTGAAAAGATGACAGCTGCCGCCAAATGTGGAAGTACGAAAAGTGGCCTTCGCCGGCGCTGCCACCATCTGCTTGGCACATAATCAGCTGCTCGGTAGAATCGGGTTCACGGTCTCCTGAGGGCAATAAGATTACTGAACCTTAGTTGTTGAGGTTAATCGTGCACTGATTGACATGACATGTACAGTATATAGTGCGTCTATACTATTTATAGCGCATGACTTCGGGCAAAGTATGCAACGGTTTGTGTGATATCTTATGAAGAAGTTACACATTTTTCGTGAGTTTTCCTTATGAAAGTCCAGCAACGTGTCAATTTACGCTCTTTACAATGCATACAGTCTTTTCAAAATGAACGTCAGTCGTCACAGGGAACAACTTAGTTAGGTTTAGGAAGAGGTTGTGGTTTGGGTTGAAATAAGTAGAGAAGTGGCGTCGCTTAAGTACCGCAGTTACGTGACAAAGTTTGCCCCATCCACTAGTTTTGCTTTGTTTTTGCTGTCTTCAAGCATCCTCGTTCATCATTACATAGACCACATGAATATTTGTTCACAGGTTTATGAATGGTTGTATGCAACAACATATTTCTCAATTATTTTCAATGGTAGTTAGTAGCTAGTTGTAAATGCTAGTTATAAATGTGTGATAAAATAAACTTTCATCAGTGTCAGTCATCAATGTAAAGGCCCTTAGTGCACTGTAATATAATATAATAGTCTAAAATTATTCTGAGACCTTTTCATGCTGATAAAAGTGACTTAAATAAGAATAATAATTGTGAACAGCTGGTAAAGTTTCTTGATTTTTAGGTAAATCAATTCAGTCTTTGTGTTTCCAACCAGAGAAAGAACATATCTAATCATCGCAGCGTAGCGAATCAGATTTATTCTTATCGGTGTCAGAAGACAACTTTGAGACGACCAGTAAAAGCCGTTTTGATTGATGGATAACTTAATTTTAACGTTAATCTTGGGGTTGATGTCGCTTTGTTCTCCAGGGCGGGACATGCTGAAATAATAGATTGGACACAGTGATGTGGGAAATGAAGCCTGTAAGAGCGATAAAAGATTATTTTGTTCTCGTTATAAAATATAAACATGAAACCCAAGCCATGTCCAGAGTTGAAGCAATGACCTTTGAGTGGTGAGGTCACACACAATCCTGTGTGTGTGTGTGTGTGTGTGTGTGTGTGTGCTGTATAATGGTATGGTCTGATGCTTTAATTCAATTTAGGTGGCGATGCAGGAAGCCACTGAGAGAAAGAGTCCTTTTATTCTGCAGACAGAGAGATCTCTGATCCACTGAAGCTAACTTACATGTTACTCAAACACAAAGTCCAATGACACAACTTAAACAAAACCACAGAAATGTACCTGATCTACGTTTATATACACACATAGTGCAACATTAGCATTCGTTTAAGTTCAATACAAACATAAACATCGGGGTCTTTTTATTTATTGTGTTGTTTTTTTTTACGCGATTAATTACCACACGTCAGTATAGTTTTGTCAAACTGTTGTTTTTGTGGAAGAAAACAACATCATTTAATATTTTGAAGCGATTTTTTCGGAGCTTTTGCACCGCGAATGAAGGTGCAAAACCAATCAAATTGTGCAGAATGGACACTTTTAAAGCATGCACATGCACAACAAAAAAGAGGCTCCACAGTCAAGAGCAAAGTCAGCAAACTTAATTCCTCATTTCTAGCTCGACAAAGGCAGACCAAATCCACTCCTTCCGCACCTTTCACAATAAAAACCCCAACATATATACACTATGTAGCTTTTAACCAGAGGGAACTCAATTTCACTCAGAGCGTCTTGCTACAAGGAAACTGAAATAGCTTTCAGTAGTTTAGACTAAACAACAAGTTACCTCAGACAGACTGATCTGGGTCACTAAGCTCCCGGTATTTGGGTTTCTGTCTTCATGAATCTTTTGTTTGGGGCTGAGCTTGTTGTCAGAACTTCTTTTTCTTTTTTTCTTTTCTTTTACAGGAAACTGCTTTAATTAAGCAAATGATTGGAACTGAAAATGAATGTAATATGTGGTGTGATGTATCACTGCCTGCAGGAAGTACTCATACAAGTTTTTTGAATGAGTAATGAGCAAAGCACTTCTCCAAACCAGGGCTGAAATTACAGGATTTCTTTCCCATTGGAAGCTTAAATTAAATCGGGGTCAAATTGTCACAAAGCAACTAAGGAATACTCCACGTACACTTAATTTTTTTTGCATGCATGAGACTTGCTAACGGGTTGTGGATCCTTTAGGGATTTATTCTTTCTTAAAAAGGCTCTGGATATGCCATCCAATGGGTAAAGAATTCCCATACTACATATAGGACCAGAGTACGCGGACGAACCATAATTACATGATGCCAAAAAAAAGTCCTTTAATTTAGAGGAAACAAACAAAAGTTCCGACAGCTAAAGGGCATGAGAGGACAGGATGGAGGAAGAAGTCAACGACCTCCATTCATCTCCAAAGAGAGGTTGGTGCAACAGGCCAGAACAAGATGTTTTACAGGCGAAAAAAGCGGATGATGACAATTAAAAACAGACGTAAAACAGATGGTGGGAAGCTCAGAACCTGGAAAGTAAGGAGACTGGTTGGTTGAAGAACAAATACGGCTTCAGAATGATCATGAAAAGAAAGTCGTATTGCTGCCCCGCAGGAAAAAAACAGAGGAGAGCGGTGAGATTCACGGAGGAGGAACGGTAACAGAACATAAAACGTCCGGGCTGGAAGAAGACAGGCGCAGGCTGGGAAAAGATAGCGGAGACGAAAAGTCATCTTCTCTTTATCCGGGCGCGTTGCCTCAGCTCTCTGCGGGGAGTCCACGGCCGTGACAGAAGCACACTGGAAATGAGATCTTCAAAGGAGGACCAAGAGAAGAGGCGTCTTAGCCCGGCTTACAGAAATCAAAAGGCTTAGGCGAGCCTTACCCAGCAGGATAATGGAATATGGAATATCACAAGCCGTAATGAAAATGGCGGGGATATCTGCTGGCAGCCTTGTTCTTGAATTATACACAGCCCCGTGCAGCGTGTTCCTCTCTTCTTCTCTGGCCTTTGTTTCCTCCAGACGGGAGTCGCCTCCCTCTCCCTCCCCAATGCTGTCACCGCACCTCTCAATCCCTCAACTCACAATTCATTCCTCCAGTTTTTCACAGTCGGTGTATAAGTCTTGTATGCAAAATATCTCCCAGTTTGGAATGCTGGAAGATGAATAACCAGCGATCCAAGGTCAAGGAGATAACAGCCGAAAGGAGAGGAAGCAGAGAGGAGCGTATAAAACATGTCCTAATATTTCAGTTTACGGGGACAGTCGTCCATTGGATGGATCGCTCATCTCGTCTCAGTGCAGAGACAAACTGTCTGTGATGAAAGCCAGCTGAGGTCAGGAGAAGTTAACATGAAACATCTGGAGGCCCGTCAGTTACATCACACGAGTTCATGAAAGCTCAGAAGGGCCCAAGAATGAAAGGATGTGTGTGTGTGTGTTGTGTTGTGTGTGGCTGCCTCTGACCACCTGTGGATGCAGTAAAGTGAGCTCATAGTGAGCTAATCTTATCCACTGCAGCTACTGTCCCCGCGCTCACGTCACCGGATGAAAAGGCGTCTCTGTGGGTCCGGCGCATCATCTCAGCTCTGCACAGCACGGCGTGTCTTCTCACAGCCTGAGAGCTCTTATTAAAAAAGTTTTCATGTTTGTGGTCCACACTTAGAACATTTCCCCCCTGTTTCGAGAAACAATTAATTTGGTGGAATAATCGATTTTGATAATCAATTAAACGTTTTAGTCATTTTGGGTCAAACGTTTGTTTTTTTGTTTTTTCAATTAATTCAATTTTATTTGGATAGCCCAGTATCACAAATCACAAATTTGCCTCAAAGGACTTTATAATCTCAGACATCCTCTGTGTACTGACCCTCGTAACGGAAAATAAAAAACTCCCTTAATTTGGGCCCTAGGGTCCATGTTTTAGGGGACCCTAGGGCCCAAATATTATTTCATTTTTAATTTGTGCTGTGTGTCATCTTCTTTACTCTTAACCAGTAACATATATAGTGGTATTAACACATCTGAACAATATCTCACAAGTGTTACTGTTTATTTTGACACAACAATTATTAAAATAGACATTGTGGTTGCAGATATATACATTTTTTAGTATGGGTATGCAACTTTACCCAATTAAAGAAAAAATCGATCCATTTTTAAAGGGTTAAAAACATTGAATGGGGGAAAGAAAGAAAGGAAGAGCCCTCAGGGAGCGCAACTGAAGAGGGATCCGTCTCCCAGGACGGTCAGAAACGCAATAGATGCGTCCAGAATAAACAACATAATAAGATTACAACATAGTCGATCCATATGACAGAAATTACACAGATAATGAGTAACACAGTAACTCAATCGCTTCTCTTCCCTACGGAGACACACCGCTTCTATCAGGATCAGACAAAGTGACCCTCGATGGATGCTGAGCTCACACAATTTGAGGTTTAAGGACTTGAAGCTCAGAACTCTTGTTCACATGATAATTGTTTCAAAGTAGAACTGCACAGTTAATTGAAATTTGATCATATTTGCGATATTGTCATTGCAGGAGGCGCAATATTTGTTAAAGTAAAAATGTGTGTCAAAATACCAAATTAAATATATGTCCCGGCTGACACATCATATTCTACAGTCTCTTTTTGGTACAAAATACGCCAAAAAATCCCCCCACATTCATTCTAACGTGCTTTTGAATGACGATGAGAATAATTATGTAAACCGTATCACTCCATCTAATATCTAATCCTATCAGAATCGCAATTATATCCCAACTCATCCAGCCCTATGTGACATCCAGTCGTCTCCCAGTCTGTTAAGTGTCGTATCCCCAACATAAACAACCTCTCAGGTGTCGTGAAGGACGCCGGCAGGGTGTCTGGTTTGGAACTTGACCAAAGCCCCACGCGTGACACATATTTCGGGAGTTCATCCCCTGCATGTTTCCCTGTCCGGCTGAAGAGACCGAGTACTGTGTGGCTGCTTTTAATCCATTAGCTGCGGTTTGCTGTTATCAAATCAACAACTTTGAGGAGCATTGCATCAACACAGCTGCACAAAAACATTGGTTTTACAATGCACTCTTCTCTTCTCCCTCTTGCTCAATCTGCCTTCGTTTCTGCGGCTGTTGTGTAACAAAAAGCAGCTGCAGTCACCAAAAACTAAAACTGGAATTGAGTGTGTGTGTGTGTGTGTGCGTGCGTGCCTTGTGGGTGCTCATGCGCGAGGAAATTTGCCAGGAATGCATTCACACCCCAACTTTCTGAATAAACTCCCCGTGAATGAGGCGGTGAATTCAGGAGAACAGAAGACGACAATCACCCGCAGACATCGACCACCCGGCCAGACGACGAATACTAGACGTGTTTGTACACAAAAACATTCATTATCCAGAGCGAGCGGTCCATCTTTCTGTTGTGTACATACACACACACACACACACACACACACACACCATCGTAATGTTTGGCTAAACGTCTTGTTTTTCAGTAGCATCAGGAAACAATTTCAGCCATGTTGGTAAAACACTACTTCTTTCATCTGAAAGTCTAACTGCAAATACAAAATAAAAATAAAAACACCCACAAGACAGGGTTCATACACATTTTGACGAATGGATTTCCATGACTTTTCCATGACTTTAAACCAAATTTCTATGACCAAACATGTTGTGAAATCTCGGTGTATACATGAAAAAGTGAGAAAATGTAGCAAAAAAACTTTGGGTATTTTATATTTTTCCAGGCCTGGAAATAACCATTTTAAAATTCCATTACTTTTTCCAGGTTTTCCATGACCGTAAGAACCCTGCAAGACAAAGTCTTGGTCTAATTGTTATTGCTGTTTGGTTTGTTGGTAATATTTCACGATGTCTAATGACGCATTTGGTAATATTCTAATGCACCAACTCCACCTAATGGCCTCACAACGCCGACCGCCGACTAACGAAAGAGGCAACGCCGCTCTGTGGAAGGTTTGTGGTGGACAAACTGCTCCATCAGCATCTGCTCAGCAAAAAATCACTTAAAAAATATCAACTTGAAGTAGAAATATTTCACCCCGACGCTGCCGCACAGACGTCGCCTTTTGGGTTTGGTACATTGTTGTGATCGCTTTGAATCGGTCTACTGGTTTACTTAGAAAGAAATGTTGTGCTTTAGAACTGGTCTGTGCCAATGAAGGAGCCAAAACAACACGAAAAAAGAAAGAGAGCAACAATAACATCTTTGTTATGGTTTGTTAACCTCTAAAATAACAGTAGAGCTGCATGGCTCCATGGTGTCCTTCACTAAAGCAGCAATAATAGATTTTTTTGACCACTTGGCGCTGCAGAACAAGTAAATCGTGTTGCAACACTGACGTCTTATTACCTCATCAAGTTGATAGTTTCTTGGCGGATGTAACGCCAATATTCACTCAACTTTTAGCTTTGCTTTTGCTATGCACTAACTCCTGAGGAGAATATCTGAAAATGTGTGGTTTGGTGCTAAACATGTAGCGTACAGATTGAATTTCAAAGCACTCATCTAAAAAACAATGAGCAGAAAGATGCTAAAAAAAAGGTGTAGAACTGAGGAGTGTAGTAACCAACGAGCGACATTTCACGTTACACGTATAGTAATTGTTGATATTAACATATTTATTATTGCAGCTTCACAACAACAACCCACGAGACAGAAGAGAGACGGGGTGGAATGTTGTGAGAAACACAGGTGGACCAAAAATAGTCCTGGGTGTGGACAGAAAAAAAAAAACATTAAACAGAAAGAACCAGAAGACGTCAACAGCAGCTTTGCGAGAGACAAAAGTCTCTGTGGCAGAGCGGTATCCGACCATCTGTGCGAGCTCGTGTGAAACCTGTTTGTCTGCGCTTTTCTTTTTTTGTGTTGCTTCAGGGTCTGTTAACAGAGACAATGATCAGCCTGGGACGAGCTAAGCTCTCCGCTCCACTAAAGGTGGACCGGTCTGGAAATGACAACTCACAGAAATCACAAGGTAACGCGCACACACACACACACACACAAACACAGACATCAACCACCCTGTCAGACAACGAATTCAAGACGTGTTTGTACACAAAAACATAAATTATTCAGAGCGAGCATCTCTGTTGTACACACACACACACACACACACACAGTAGGATTGAGGTGCATTGGGGAAGTTCGGGTGAAAATAGCTCCCCACCCAAAAAAAAAAAAGGCTAACTCAATCTGTTCCCATTTAAAATCTTCTGTTACAACTCGTCTGTTTAAGAGAAGAAAAAAATCCTGAGAGCAAAACAAAAACACACTTCTTGCACACACACGCAACCCTCTTCTGCACACTTGTGCAATAAGCAGGAAGCCTTGAAGCTGACGAAGGTAAAGTCAGCATGGGGGAGTATTGTCACTCGAGCACATGACCGCACACCCACGTGCACACCCACGTGCACACGCAGACAACTACACGAGTGGCCGCATCCAAAACAATCAGTTTTGACAAGAGAACAAGATTTAAAATGAATATATGTGACGAGCGACCTCCAGTCCAGACTTACCTGTTTTCAGTTTGTCTCCATGTCCAAACAGCCAGAAGCCTTTCGGCTTCTCCTCGTTGGGACTCGAGTATTTCTCCGCCTGAACCTTCTTCTTCTTCTTATGGACGCTGTTCCCCATTTTTTTTTGGGGCAGTCCCGCAGCCCCTAGAGGGGGTCTATCATCTCGTCGTCCTGTTGCATCACATCTGTATTCCTTCTCCTGAGACCCCGCGGCCCCTCGCTCTCCAGCATGAAAACACACCCTGAATCACACACACACACACACACACACACACACAGTGTAGTGACTGTGCTAAAGACCCACTGACACCATTCCTATAAAACAAACAGCACACACACACACACACACACACACACACACACACACACACACACACACACTCACAGAGATCCAGCAGGCAAAAACACAACACAAACACTCAGATCAGTCCTATTCTCCGTGCTGACACACACTTCCAGTCCCGAACATCCAGCTGCTGAAGCGACGGCAGCATCCAATACTGACAAGCTCACTACCAAGAGTGTGTGTGTGTGTGTGTGAGTATGTGTATGTGAGAGAGAGAGAGAGAGAGAGTGTGTGCCCCTCCCACTCTCTGCCTCTGTGAACGATCAGCTCCCGAGGGGTGAGAACACACACTTATCTCCTCAACAATATAGATCATCAAATGATCTCTCATGGTTAATGCTACACTCGAGTTGTGTGCCTCTTTTAGCACACAGTTGTCTTTATTTCAAACCATTATAAGCAGACAGCTGACAGATCCTGTCAACACAACGTGGTGCTGGAGAAATCACAGACAGCACACACACACACACACACACACACACACACACACACAGACATAAAGCTCCGTATCGGGGACGGTTATGTATGAGTGACAGAATCAGAGTATAAATATATAAAAAGGCAAGAGTGGGAACTAAAAAACAGCCGAGGGATGCTCAGTAATTCAAGGGATCTTCACAGGTGCAGCTCTCCTGTCGGGCACCTCTTAAAATTCCTCACAACACACACGTAGATAAAAAAAAAGTAGAAAGAGCAGGATATGCGGCAGCCAACCGGTCAGACAGATCAAAGCTTGTTTTGAGATGAGAACATTCCTGCTATGCGTGGAGGAAAAATACAGATGCCGAGCCAGAACAGAAACCAGGGGAATGATGGGAGATTCCAGAGAAGCTACTTTAAATTTGAACAGAGCGCCGATGTATAACTCAGGAAACACGATGGTTTAAAAATAGACTGCAACATCGACCAAAAACCCCTCAATGTTTATGGTAAGTCGTCATCTTCCTCATTCCTAAAATGTTCCGTCTCCTTCCTCCTCTAAAAGGGGAACTTCCAACACCTGTTCTGAAAACCAAGATAACTTGTGTCCCAGGATGACGATGTCATGACCTGTGGCCTCACAAAATGCCGGAGACGACCGCTCCCAGAGATCGTGGATCGATAGTCGTTCACAACGAGGTCAGAGAGAGAGAGAGAGAGAGAGAGAGAGAGAGAGAGAAGCATAGGGAAGGAGAGAGGATGAGAGAGAGGGAGAGGGAGGTAGAGAGAGAGAGAATGAGAGAGGGAGAGAGAAAAAGGGAGAGAAAGAGAGAGACGATGACAGAGAGAGAGAGGGAGAGAGAGAGAAGCATAGGGAAAGAGAGAGAGGATGAGAGAGGGAGAGAGAAAAAGGGAGAGAAAGAGAGAGACGATGACAGAGAGAGAGAGGGAGAGAGAGAGAAGCATAGGGAAAGAGAGAGAGGATGAGAGAGGGAGGGAGAGAAGCATAGGGAAGGAGAGAGAGAGGATGAGAGAGGGAGAGAGAGAGAAGCATAGGGAAAGAGAGAGAGGATGAGAGAGGGAGAGAGAGAAAGGGGGAGAGGGAGAGAGGGAGAGAAGCATAGGGAAGGAGAGAGATGATGAGAGAGGGAGAGGAAGAGAGAGGGAAAGGGCAAGGGAGATAGAGAAGCATAGGGAAGGAGAGAGAGAGGGTGAGAGAGGGAGAGAGAGGGAGAGAGAGAAAGGGAGAGAGAGGGAGAGAAGAATAGGGAAGGAGAGAGAGAGAGAGGGAGAGGGAGAGAGAGAGAGGGATGGAGAGAGAGAGAGGATGACAGAGAGAGAGAGAAGCATAGGGAAGGAGAGAGAGAGAAGCATATAAGGAGAGAGGATGGGAGAGGGAGAGGGAGGGAGAGGGAGAGGGAGAGAGAGAAGCATAGGGAAGGAGAGAGAGAGGATAAGAGAGGGAGCAGGAGAGAGAGAAGCATAGGGAAGGAGAGAGAGAGGATAAGAGAGGGAGAGGGAGAGGGAGAGGGAGAGAGAGAAGCATAGGGAAGGAGAGAAAGACATGAACACCATCAGCATGGAGGCTGCTCCCATCACGAGAAACTGATCTCCCTTGTTGGAACAAAATGGGGGAAGAGGCGAGGGAGAGTGGTGATGATGATGAAGAGCAAGGAAGTGTAAGCACACACTCCTCATCATCATGGTCACCCTCCATCCCCCACGCCTCTGGTGTGTAGAGCCCTGCTGGAAGATAGAGGGGGCGAGGGGGAGACTTCAATAAGAAGAAGATTTACTGACTGGGCGAGTTACGAGGAAGAGGAGGAACTGAGCTCTTGTTTTCTCTCCAGACCTGGCATCGATTCTGGTGTCTGAAGAGCAGGAGGAGCTTCTGGGAATTTCAGAAGGTGAATAAGAAACGCTGTGGGGATCAACATATCGGCACGAGAGAGAGAGAGAGAGAGAGAGAGAGAGAGAGAGATGTGAGCGTATGAATATCGCTCCAGAGTGTAAAATGATCTGCAATGAAAGCGGAGAGATGCTGCCTCTTAATGCAGCCACGCCAGAACCACACCCACTCGCTCACCCGTCAGAGAGCGATGAGAGTGCACTCAGATAAGTGCGTACTTGTGTGTGTGTACTTGTGTGTGTGTGTGTTTCCCCCCTACAGCTGCAGTACAACCTGCCAACCATGCCCTAGATGCATTTAAATAGGGGGGTGTGATCAAAGTGTGTGTCATTGTCAGGAGCGATTTGAGGGCTGTGACGGCTGCAGGGAGCGAAGAGAGGAGTCGACGCGTTCGTGTGTGTTAAAGGACATTTTGTGTAGAGGAATGCCGTCGTCTGGGAATAGTCGTCAGGGGAAAGTGGTCGTCAGGGTGACCACCGAGGCCTCGGGACAGGATTAGCGGATGTACCTCAAAATTATGCTCATTATAATAAAGATTGACCTGTACAGGCATTGATGACATCTTTTTTTCCACATCCAACGCGTCTGCCAGCATCAGCCCAGCACTCCCATCTTGTGGCACGGCACTGATATCACAATTAAACAAAAGTAAACCCCTCAGGGCACAAAGTAGCATCGATGCTAAGCACTCAAAAAGCTTTTCAGAGGAAATGCAGATGGAGAGATGCTGATGTGAGACATCTACAGGCGACGAGAGCAATGAGCAATTTCTTTCATTGTTGTTGCTGCTGTTTGTGTTTTAGATGTGTGTTCGAGGTATTAAATCGCAAAAACAAAAGTAGTTCTGTCAACTGCAGCATATTTTCGACTGAGTTATGTGAAAAGTACAAAGTTCACACTGCTCTAAATGTGAGTGGTTAGTCAGAAGAGAGAGAGAAAGAGAGATTTTGTACTGTTATTCTCTCCATGTTGTTTTATTTATTAGTGGGTATCAAATGACAACAATGTCTCAAGTTAACTGTCGTGTTTCGTCCGCTTGCATAAATGCTGAAAACTGCATAAATGTCACCCACATCCTCTTAACGTCGCCCGGTTTTCCACGGTCATTAAAAATGCTCGCTTGCACTTCAGCTCATAAACTTTGTCTTTACACTGTTTACTTTAACTCTAAACAGAGACGGGGAGGAAGCGAGAGATGGCTCACTCCTCTGATACTTGCTCGAGCAAAGTGATGCTGGATTTACTCGCCCGACGTGGAATTGTACTAAGAAATATATTATCTCAACCTTTTTTTGTCCAGGCAATTTGAAAAAAATATCCTTGCCCCACCCGTCTGTTTCAGATAACAGGTGATACAGGTGTTGAATGTAAAGCCTCTGTAATACTCATTGCCTTCGGGTGGAGACAATGTTAAAATCGCAGCAGTTGCGACTCCCTTTGTCTGTCTAGATAACGTCTGCAGGACTAAATTGCTGCCCTTACTTTCCTTTCGGTGGCGTGGGATGATGTGTCAGAACTTGCGGAGAATCTGCAGCTTACCACGCGAGGCCCGTCAGGTGATCCATCACAGTGTGGCATTGCAACTTCAAACAGAAGCAAAACAATATAAACGATAAGATGAAGTCAGTGTTCGATGATGATGATGATGATGATGATGATGTACCCGGCCTGTCAGAACATAGATGGTCCCCAATTTCACTGGATTTGGTAAACAGAGTTCAACAGGTGTCTCTATTACAATACGTTACGTTACGTAATAGGAGACACACACACACACACACACAGACACACACGC
Organism: Myoxocephalus aenaeus; assembly: GCA_038501785.1. Taxonomy (NCBI): domain Eukaryota; kingdom Metazoa; phylum Chordata; class Actinopteri; order Perciformes; family Cottidae; genus Myoxocephalus; species Myoxocephalus aenaeus. The sequence goes on along the minus strand of JBAMJR010000170.1, from coordinate 1,039,251 downwards.
ACTGTGGTCTTAAGGGTACATCAGTTGTATATCCCTGTGTATACAGACTCCCACTCCCTCAGTCCCACGCTGATGTTTTCCAGCTGCTCCTCCGCCACATCAAACACACTCCATGTCCTATGAAACAACCCATTAGCTCTTATTACATAAGCATACCTCTTTCTGTGACCCCCTTCCAATAAGAGTGGGGGTGTCTTATGTGTGTTATCTGCGTGGGTTTTCCAAAAGTAGTGTCTGTGCATGATTTTCTAAAGAGATATGGTAAAAAAAAAAAAAATAATCTCTCTGCTTGCGGGTGCGTGGATGGGTTTAAATTCCATCTGATTAACACACGTATGATCAGTGTGTCTGTGAATGTGTGTGTGTGTGTGTGTGTGTGTGTGTGTGTGTGACCTCAATTCTTATCACGCTTTCTCATTATTTTCTCCATCCCGCCCTTCATCCTCTTCTGCAACACCCGAGTTTACCGCACAGCCTCCCACTAAAACGTGACGATTAGTGTCGCCCCCCCCGGTTGCCGCCTCACAGCGCCCGTTGCCGTGGAGACGTTTACCTCGCCCGGTCCACGGTGATGGATTGGGTCCTGAGGGGTATCTGCTTACCCAGGTAAAATTACCTCGCTCATCCACGTGTGTGTGTGTGTGTGTGAGCGGCGACCGGTGTTCGCTGGGGAACATCGTGTGGCGGCATTAAACTTTCACACTCTTCCCTCTCTGCCTTTCTTTTGCCCTCCGTTCATCCTGTCATCCTGTGGAGCCGCTTTAAAGCGGCCCTGAGTTGTGGCCTGTAATAGAGCTGAGCCCGTATGCAATGTTCTCCTCGCGTAATGAGATGTTTGCTCTTCAATTACTCTGCCACGTCTGTAATCTGCATTATAGTTTGTGAATCTACACACCCTGACTGTGTTTTGTGATGTGGCAGCCGCACACACACTTCAAGCGACGAATGGGCGCTATTAAGTAAAAAGTATTCTCACACACACACACACACACACACACACGGCTTCACACAAGTAGAAAACAATGACTACACACTCCTCTCGGACGAGGAATCCCAGAGATTGTGCACAGAATGACCTCACCGCTAAAACAGCCAGCAGCCCAAGATGGGCAGTGCTGGACAAAGCAGGTAATTGCGGGGGCTCTGTATGCCCTTGTGTGTGTGTGTGTGTATGTGTGTGTGTGTGTGTGTGTGGAGGTGATGTAATGAGCGCCGGCGCTGGGTTGGCGCCGCCCTAAACCAAGCAATATGCTGCTGACACACAAACACAGAGATACCCTCTGATACAGGGTAGCACTCGGTCACACACCCTCGCTCGACTCTGGAGATGTCCACACACACACACACACACACACACACACACACATACACACACATACACACAAGGGCGTTTAAACACACGCTGATTACACGATAATAAGCAGTAAAGACCCACACACCCGCAGAATAGAGGGTATCAAAAACAGTAATATGCAATAATGAATAGGCAACGAGACTGAAAAACCTGAGAGAAAGAGAAATATATATATATGTGTGTGTGTGTGTGTGTGTGTGTGTGTGTGTGTGTGTGTGTGTGTGTGTGTGTGTGTGTGTGAAGTCGCTCTAATTAAAAAAGCATTGAGAGAGTGTTCCCTAAGAGTCTTCTCAAGGCTGAATGGGGCTTTGTGATTCGTTGTAATCTCTCCTCTCTATCGCATAACTCCAGGTCCAATCTGGCATCCAGGCTGCCACGCACGCTCACGTGCACGCTCACGTGCACGCTCACGCGCACGCTAAAAGACCTTGACACACACACACACACACACACACACACACACACACACATACATACATACACGGCGCTCTGATGCACGGCTCTCAGGAATTCAGCACATCAAAGAGTGGTATTTTGTCTTTTTTTTTTTTTTTTTAGAAGAAGAAGAGAGGGATCTCTGTAAAATAAAGCCGGGAGTCAGAGCTGGACTGCAGAGCTCTGGATCTCTAGTGTCGCAGAGATGACACAGCCGAAGTAAACCCACCAACAAAGACATATTATAGTAGGAGCTACATGGCATTGCAACAGAAAGAAAGAAGGCGCAGTGAGCAGTGAGGGGGATAAGCGTCGGCGTTTCTCTTTCCACTGCTGTGTCATCATTTGAAGCATCGTGCACTACAAAAAAAATACACATTCTTAAGTTCAGATCTCATTAACCTTTGATTTGTTGTGTCTGATATGGTTTCCTTTCCACGTTGCATATTTCCTGTCACTTGTGAATCATCATGAATTTGTATCACTGGTGTTGGGTTTGTATAACTGAGATTAAGATCTGTTATCATATGAGCAAAGCAGAAAGAGACAGAGAGCATTTGAGTCCTGTCATTGCCCTTCATTGACTTTGTATTGCCTGAAGGTTCCTCCCAGCTGCTGTGTGGTGGGATGTACCACCAACAGGAAGGGGATCGAACCCAGACCCTTCTTGCTGTGAGGCGCTAGCCACTACAGCGCCTTATTTAGGGCGGACTTCGCAGCCCAAATATGGTCACTTCTGTACATTTCTTTCTTTGGCGCTGGCCAAAATCCAAGATGACGACGGCCAAAAGGGCCGAACTTGAGGCTTCAAAACAGGGGACGTCAGGACGACCAGGTCCACTTCTTATATACAGTTCGGACTACGGATGCTATTGAATATTGTGTGTGTGTGTCTGTGAACCGAACCAGTATATCTATGATGTGTGTGAGCACATTTACTGTAAGATGTCTTTGAACTGAAAGCCGCCCAGCGGGTTCAGGGAGAATAAACAGAAGAGAGTGTGTTTGTCATGGCTTTTTAGTGAAGAGAAAAATAAAGCACCAATACACCAATTATATACCAGTGGGAAACAGGCTTCCCTCACTCTCTCTGTGGGAGACAAAGAGCCAAAGAGATCCAGACAATCCAAATCAATTTGTTCAAGAGAAAGAACAAGCTGTTCGTGCTGGTGAAATGGGAAACAGATCTTTCTATCAAACAGCGACAGACCTATTGTGCACTTTGGCAAGATCCAGAAAGAGTTAACGCAAAGCACCTTCCACTTTCTGCTTTTGTGAAGTCACAGATTAACAGTAAACATGTCTTCAGCACCCACAAGTGGTCGACCGCCATCAGTCAACAGACAGACCAAAACAAAGTGCCAGTTATCAAACACTAAATAAAGTTATTTTCTTTTTATATCTTGCAAATAACGGAACCTAAAATACCGTAAAACAATAACAGAATACGGCGAAAGAGCAAAAACCTCAGTTGCACTATTTAATCTGCAGCTTCATGGCCGGTTGGGCGTTCATGATTATCTGCGACGTGCTCGATGGCGGCCATCTTTAGTGTTAGAAACAGAAGATTACTGAGACAGAATGCACCCACCCATTCTCACCATCAGCCTTTAACCACATCCTCTGCTGGGGAATTATTAGCCGTACTACTAGTTAATCTTTGGTTTTAAATGGAGTCTCTGCCTGTTACCCCATCCAGTACACATAGATCTCCAGAGACCCGGACAGAACCATGATTTAAGGCATAATAAGGGATCAGGGAAGTTCTTTTTTTAGGCGGAACGAGCAGAAGAACCACAAAAAACAAAACAAGGTCTGACAGACTGTGAATCTGGATTTCCAAGAGTTGTTGGATAGTTACTACAGTAACACACACACACACACACACACACACACACACACACACACCCACACACACGATGACAGAAGAGAGAGGGATGGCTTTGGAGGTGGAACAAAAACAGGAAATGGGGACTGTGGGTAATCTCTGTGCTGCCGACCAAGCAAACGCATCAGTAAACAGAAAGGGGGATTTGACCCCCGCGTGTGTGTGTGTGTGTGTGTGTGTGTGTGTGTGTGTGTGTGTGTGTGTGTGTGTGTGTGTGTGTGTGTGTGTCTCTCTGTCTGTCTATCTGTCTGTGTGTCACTTCTGCCAATGTATAAATGTACAGACGGATGTCCTCACGATAACACAATCCCTTTCACCTCTCCATCTTAATCTGAAAGTCAACACATTTCCCTGAAGCACCATGACCGTACAGTCTGTGACGACGGCAGACAAAACAAGACACAATGATGCAGCAACACTCTGATCCTCACCTAAACTGAACCTTGACCAGGAAAACCCATCCAGACAGTAGAGACTTCTAAGACTTCTGTCTTCACATGGGGATGACTTTCTGGAGCCGATCCTTTATGAATCTTGTGCGTGACAGAGAAACAATAACCATGGTAATTATTTTTTCTCCTGTTTTGAACATTTCTGGCAGTTTAATGAAATTGTATGTTTGTTTCTATCACATCTGAAGTGTTTTTCTCTTCAAGCATAAGTCAATGGACCCCCAAAAGAGACTGTGGAAGTCCCCGGGTTCACAACATCATCCGGAGGCACGATACACACTGTATCTACAGTAGCGAGCCACATGTCAGCTGGTTTAGCAGCATGAACACAAAATACACAATTTAAAATGCTAGTTTTCTGAATGGAGGTCGGATCGATCAGTGCCTAGCATAGACACAGCAGCTACGTTATTCTTTATACTGTAGACAGTCTATGTGGTCTATACACACAGATGTATATATTGATTTTTTTCGTCCGGTCTCGATACAAAAATGAGGTACTATCGTGGAGCTCTTTTCAATTTTTTCCCTCCATTTCTGATTCAGCAACGTCAGGATGTCAGTGACAAAAGGAGGAGCATCTCAACACTGATAGGCTTCTGCTACAGCCTCACGGGTCACCATTCAGTTGCACTTGTTTTTCTGACCACCAGGACATTTGAGTTCTTTTTTCTCCACCAACTCATGTGGGAAATAGGGGGTTCAACCTGATTCAAACGGTTGAATATTAGGATCGTGAGAGACAAAAATGGCGCACCATAAAGCCAAAGCAATGAGCTGAAGGAAGATCGATGTAGAGCCTTTTAGAAACTACAGTCGAGTGATAGTTCTCTGTGGGTTTGTCAGTACGAGCCACAGCTTTCACATTACATATAGTCATTTTATCCTTTATTAAAGTAAAAATATTGATTGGTGATGATATTGCATAAGTTGCTTTTTTGTCTTCATAAATATAGACTGAACAACAAAGAAGAAATGCAATTTTGTGAAAGAAAGGAAGCTTTTTTTCTTACGTCTTTTGTCACTCTGCATAAAGGCATCAGCTGAACGCCTAATGTTTAAAACAAGGTTACGTCTTGACACTCACCTTTTGCAGAGTCATGATTCTGAAGTCCCAGTTTGGCATCCGTCACACCAACAGTTGTTCGGTTCAGCCCGTTGTTCAGGTTCTTCTTCCTCCTGCTCCCCTTTAACCAGCTGAAGGCCTGTCCCAGGGAGCTACCCGGCTTCTTCTGCCCACGCTGACCCTTCGCCTCCCGGGCTAAGATCTCAGTGATGTCCCTGGGCACCAGGTCGCCTGTAGACCTCCTCCGGGACATCCTGGAGGTTGGTCCTGGGAGCTGCGGCCCTGTGCCTCCACCCGAATCAGCGTGTCTTCGTTCGGGAACAAGTCACGGGATCTGAACGCTCGGTGCTCTCCGGGGTTTGATGAACCCCTCTGACCCTCTCTGGCCTTATATTCAGTGTCTGCTTCCCCCGTCTGTCACCACCTGGGACAACACTGAGATCAGCAGAGAGAGAGAAGTAGGAGGACAGAGTGACATAAGAAAGTAAGAACAAGATGGAAAAAAAGAGCAGATGCATTGGGTTATTACAACATAAAAAGAAAAGGAACGAAACTGAGAATTAATTAGGAATGTATATCGGCCTAACTGTTAACACTGAGCGTTCACAAACTGTCCTATAAAAGTTTTCCCTCCACTAGTCAGCCCCCACTCCTTCTTTTTCTATTCTCTCATTTTGGTGGAAAAAGCACCAGGGAGGCGAGTTGGACCTCTGCAGAGTTTGTGTGTGTGTGTGTGTGTGTGTGTGTGTGTGTGTGTGTGTGTGTGTGTGTGTGTGTGTGTGTGTGTGTGTGTGTGTGTGTGTGTGGCATGTGGTTCACATCAGCAGAAAGGTGCACTTTAATGGGCGAGTCGGAGAAGAGAAAGAAGTTCAATTCAATAAAAACTAGCAGTGGAAAAATACTAGCACACTTTTTTACATCATCAAGACACAGAGACACATTTGAACATAAGCAGATGAAACATGCACTTCTTCTGCTTCCACTGCGTCACACAAGCAAACAATGCAAACTATTTGCCTTAACATAGTCCCGAAAAGGACATAACCGTATACAACTTACTCAGCGAGCGTGTAGTCCTCTCCTCCGCTCCCCTCTTTTCTCTCAGACTGAGAACAGCTTTGCCGAGCATGTGTGTGTGTGTGTGTGTGTGTGTGTGTGTATGTGTGTGTATGTGTGTGTTCAGTAGAGTGAATGAAGCTCCATGCTCTCTCAGTCCCTCCCTCTGTATGAGAGCCAGCCTCTCCTCCCACCTCTCACAGGGTTGTTAGGAGTTAGCCACACCATTCCAGCGCCGGTTGCTTCTCCTTGCGTTCCAAAAAGCTGATTTTTTTTTTTAAAAGCATTTTACATTCAGTATTGAGACACTTCACTTGAGCTTTTCTCCCAGCTTCCCACTCCGGGGATCGGGTGCAGTCATCCCAGTCTCCCTCACGAGGGGAAACCCCTGGGTCAACAAGCATCACGGCGGCTAGGAAAGAAAAACACACACCGTGGGCCCGTGTATCCACAGAAAGATAGATCGGTATATGAGACAGGACGCCTGCCTCTTGTGTAGCTTTCACAGAGCAGAGGTGATGCTTCTTTGTTGTCTTGAAGTTCAAAAGAGAGATCTTAAAAAGGAGATCTGATGACATAGTGGAAGTGGCTCTTTCCTGTCACTGTGCAGCCAGGTGGACACACAATACCCCTTGTTAAACATGACACACACACACACACAAACACACACAGACACTATCAGACAGACAGGTGAGGGTGAGTCTCAAGGGGCCTTTAAAATCTTGTCCACTTTTACTCAACCTCAACATAACAAATTCCACCACTGAACTCTGAGGGGAGTTTCAAATTGCTCTGTGGTGGGGACGAGACAAGCTGACATCATCACTGTGTCTGTGGGTGTGTGTGTGTGTGTGTGTGTGTGTGTGTCTGTGGGTGGGTGGGTGTCGCAGGACTGGCTCATCTGGTTTGAATGTGGAGGAGAAGCACTGGGGTAATGAAGACGAAGCAGGAGTTGGAGGAGGCGGTGTAACAGCCTCAGGAGAACAAACTGAAACACGCCTGTGACTTCAGTCGACAGTACGATTTACAAACTGAGCATAATCTATCTCTGTCAACGGAGGAGCACAGCATCTCTGTGTAATATTGAACTATTAGTAATACAGTGGAAACCGCATGTAGGGATGAAGGTTGCGGCGAACAACAATCCAAAAAGCCTCGGAGAGAATACGGTTTTATATTGTTATTAAAATGCTATAACCGCAGTTAGCTATAGTTTATGTACGGTGCGATATTGTATTATAGTGTATTTTATTCATACACAGAATACACAATTCATTTGTACAGTCATTTGAAACAGTCAATAGAATTTAGTATATGTTTCATAACTTTATATTCACTGAATTAATATACAAATGTCAATTAGATGGATAAATTAATTGGTTAATAGTCGTCCTTTTAGTGATTACTGTTAAACCGGACAGGTTTCCCCTGTATCTTCCACTGTATCTGTAATATGCCTCAAAATAAATAGATAAGTAAATGTTCACTTGCATTGACATTTCACTAGATGATGCATATGACTGACTGACTCGTTCCGAAACCACCGAGAAATGTCATAACCCCGATCCCGACCTCTCACATCCTTGTAACCAACACAAAACACCAACATCACAGTGAGTGAAATTAACTGGAGACTCTTAAATAGAGCAGAGATCCAGCAGAGATTTTACTAAAGAAGAAACACATTTTCAGCTTTCATAGAGACTCAATTGACATCATCATAACAAAAGGTGCCTTTTTTTATTCCACGCGTGCTAAATATGACCAAACAGATTCACACGGTCTGCTCCATCCATTATTAGCGCAGCTAGCGGGGGTCACCGTCTTCTTTTAGTTCCTGCGACGAGGCGGCTAAATTACCTGTCCGTTGAGATTCCTGGGCTAATTCTGGCACACGATCTAAGGATATCGCTGTCGGTGCGGTCGGCGTACGCTGCAACTTTAATGGCCTTCATTCCTCAAGTGGATCACATGCTCTCAGTGCGGGTCGGCAGCCTCTTGCTATATCACGCGAGCAAACATCATGGAGAACGGGAGGGTCTCCGTCAGCCAGGATTCATGGATCCTGCTGCAGATTCCCCTTGTTAAAAATAACTAAAAGTTCATTTTGTTTTCTTTCCTTCCCCAAAAAAACTCTGACCTTTTGCACGGTTTTAGTAAGTGATGATTCTTTTTTTTTTTCTGTGTGTGTCGGGTGAATCCATACTGTGTGCGTGCACTGGTGTGTTGGGAGGGGTCAAAATGAGTCATAGCTTAGCTCGCTCATGCCTAACAGATTGAAATGTTTCAACGTTTCCATGGCAATACAATCGACAACAGCCGCCCTCTGTATATCTGCGAGGGAGCTGCAGAGTGTCTGTACATTTGAAGTGAAAAGAACAAAATCTTTAACCGGCGTGAACACTGTGAGCCTGCTGGGGAATTTATCACCGATCCTCCCCTCCTCTTCTTTTCTCTTCCGTCTCTACTTTTCTAGCTCAACTGTTTGTTTGTTTGTTTGTTTGTTTGTTTATTTGCGGGCCACGTTAACGTGCACACTCACTTTCCAGGCCTTATTCAACTGAATCTATCGTGACAATTATAATACTTTTTGTCTGGAAGACAGATCGGTCATGCAAACAATTTAAGAACGTTGTGGAAGAAGATTTAAGGCAAAAGGACAAATGCACGCATTTTGGATGCCGCATTTTTTTGTGTAGCTGCAACAAACGCAATAATATCTCATGGAAGAACACAGACGTGCAGGAGTTCTGTTTACTCGTGAACACATGATTACAGAGACATACTTACTCATAGTAAGTTGCATCGGATAAAAAAAAAAAGCTAAATAAATGTAAATTTATGGAACATACAGGATCTTGTTACGTATGTAGGATAAATGTGTGTATGATAATTATGATGCAGAAAACAAGTTGACACAGTCTGAAAACAAGTCCTTTGGTGCCTCATAAGTAGAGATGGCAATATGGATAAAAATCTTATCACATGACATTTTATATGACATTATTTAAATGTATCACGATATACAAAATGTTCTTTAGTATAGTGTACTATACGTGTATAGATAGAATAATCGTGTGTCCCATTTTGGATCCAGTGATAACGCTGGTGTTTAGCATGAATAGCTTTCACCAAGCACATCATCTTAGTTTAGCATGCTAACGTCCGCTAAATAGCAATTACCACAAAGCACAGCTGACCGGACCTGATGATGTTGCTGGATGAAAAGCTGTTACACTTAATGCAGAAGGGAAAATGAATGTCGACAGCAAACGTCAATATAATTCACACAAAAGTTGCCAAAACCATTCATTTAAAACCTGTGAAATAACTTAATGGAGGCGCTAAAGGAGAAGTCAGTCGGCATCAAACAACATGAATGTCTGTATAAATTGTGATGACAAATTGCATTCCAGACCAAAGTATTGAAAGGACTAACTGCCATTGCCATTAATATAGTCACGTCTTCAGCGTACCTAAAAATCCACATAGATCGTAACGTTCATGGAAAACTCCACCGTCAAAGCAGTCATTGCCACTGATTTATGTTCATGGTATCCATGGTTCACAAGGTTTAACAACCAGAAATACAGGAATAACAACCTGAAGGGTAAACACGCTGACACATTTTGACTGTTTCACCAAACTGTAAATTATAGTGCAAAAGTAACACCAAACATATGAATAATAATGTAACAAAAGCACTAAACACTCACTGGTTCCCATCTTGTAATTACTAAATAACATTAAATATATATTTTTGTAATCTTATTTTTTTATGTAATATATCAACTGCATCGATATAATGGTGTGTACGAATATATAGCTGAGATAGAGAGGCTAAGTCCCGCCCCTTTTGTGACACGAGACGAGAGATGTGGCTCACTGATCGATCTCACACGAACCGTAATCATACGGTTTATCATTAAAGTCTTTCTTGATGTGCAAAATTATTTTTTAAATTGAAAAACATCATGTGTGTAATTTATGGCACAATTCAATGATAAATAATATCTGCCTCTTGCAGGTGACTACTGTACATACTCTGGAAGGAGCTTGACTTTGCCTCAAACAATCTACCGGAGGAGTACGGCACTTTGCTCAAGGACATTTGAGGCCTCGAGACCGACCAATCACACGGTACACAGATAGCACCGACGCTGTAATAACAGCTGCATGAACCTTGTGTATGTATGTGTGCGATTGTGTTAGATGTGACTGAAAGGAGGCTGCAGGCAGGAAATCCATACTGCCGGTTGGGATAAGCCCAGCTCTCTCGGACCCGCATTATCATTCCCGACCTGCCTTTGTCCGGCCACAGACACATTCTTTCTGCACCGACTGCTTTTCTCTGTCCATTCCTTCAACAACAACAGCGTACGTTGCAGAAACTACACACAAAAATGTCATAAAAAAATTACCTTCATAACAAATGTGTGCATGTTTATCCTCTAGTGCATCCTAAAATGCAAAAAAAAAAAAAAGAACAAAAAAACTCTCCAAAGTTGCATTCCAGAGTCCACTATTTATACCGTGGAGGACGGGAGGGGTGGAAAGAGAGGTGATGGGAAGAGAAATGAGGACGGAGAGACAATCGAGGCATGTAATAATAGTTTTAGAGAGAAGAGGGAGAGGTTCCAGGTTGATACTCAGCTGTGAAGCACACAGAGGGGACTCCTCTGTGCAACAGAGACAGCTTTGTCTCTCCAGCCTGCGACTAGAATAGATGTTCGAGTCTCTGTTGGCAGTGGGTTCTAGTTAAAGGGGTGGGGGGGATATACAAAAGTATAAACCAAACTAGTTCGTAGAAAAAGGAGAAGGTAAAATAAAACATTCTCCGACCCCACTGCACTCTGGTTCTCCCTGTCCAGACATGCTGCTGCCCTAGTGGTGAGGTCCGCCACTCGCTGTCCCTACTACATTCCTCTGACCTGCATTGAATGGAGGCAGAAGAAGACCGTGGCTATAAGGTTGTATGAACGGGAGGGTGGCCCTCCGTTTCCATTTCCTCCACGGGAAGAGGGAGAAAGTAGAGTAAATATCGTTGAGTCATGTGTCTCTGGTGAGTGTGAGCTGAGGAGGACAGGAAAAAAGAAAACATGGGTTGAACTTGATGAAAATGAAGCGGTAAGCGTTGCGTGTTGGCGGTTTTATGATGCCTTCGAGGGAACGATGTTGTGCGAGAGCCAGACGGCAGAGACAATACGACCAAAAGGGGGGGGTGTCATTTTCATCCTAGCTGTTAGCTCCCCGAAAACAAAGCCTTGAAACGCTGCAGTCGGAGAATCTTAAAGTGTCCACACATGTGTTTAAATACATTTCCATGTCAGGCAGACAATTGACTCAACACACCTATAATCCAAAAACAACGCAGTGTGCATTGCCGTGTTGTAGCCGCTGTTCGCCGCTGTCGCCGATGACTTCTTCTTGGACAACTGCTGCTTCGAAGCTGCCTCTAAACGTCCATTTGTATCGGCTGTGATGTAAATGGAGAAATTGAACCGTAATGTCGACTCCAGATCAGCGTGTAGGGAGGAGGAGATGGGTGGGCTCTCCGTGTGTGTGTGTGTGTGTGTGTGTGTGTGTGTGTGTGTGACCCGGTCATAGATCAGTTTAGTGACCTTAAAGCCGTCCATCATATTTTATTAGCCAATCAGTGTTTGCGTCAGCCCGGACATGTTGAAGCTGGCCCGTTGATGGTTCTCGCTTTAAGTTGACCCTTTCTGGACACACATGCACAGAGATAAAACGAAAAGGAACAATAAATCTCGTAATTGGTCCATGACCAGCTACATCTTGTGTTTTCACTCAAAAAGATTTAGTATCAAAACCGAGTCAGAGCAAACATACGAAGCCGATGTTCTGAGTGAAAGCGTCTCCACAGCGGACGGTGAAGTATTTCCCAGGATTCGGGAGCGTTCAGAGCCAAAACACACTGGCCGTGTACGCAGCCATCTGGCCGGCAATTCATACGCACATGAAGACACACACTCAGACTAATACACACAATTTACTCGGATAAAACACATGCAGATATATTTAGGCCGAGATGCAAGAAACTTTTGATTAAAACCTCTTTAAGAACAATCTTGTTTTTGCAGACTTAACTACAGCCAGTGTTGCTTAGGGTTAGTAGAGGTTGGTTACTCACATTCATCACATTACTCTCTTTCTATTCATGTGCTCACATAACTAGTTAACACTATTTATGTAACTACAAACCATTAGAGAACACAACCACACAACACTGCAAAAGCCAAATTTCCACATGTGTTTGCTTCCATATAAATCCTTTGATGCAAAAATAGAGGCTTTAAGTAAGAAAGCACTGAACATGTTTTGTTAAAAGAGTGAAGTGCTCCTTTAAAAACATGACATGAAATATCTTTTTTTTTTTGCAGCAGGAATTCCTGAGAGGGTGTGGTTGCTGCTGGGTTGTTTGGGACTGGACAAAAATAGGCCACAAGTTTCCATCCAACCATGGAATAACCTCTGGTTCTTTTTGTCTTTCTTTGTCTCTCCCTCCCTACATTTGCAGAGGAGCTATCAGCCTGTTTTCAATCTCTCCCGTGGGGGGCGTCGTTTAAATGAAACCTGAGGTGACCTCTGTCGAATCTGTATTAAAATAACAGGATTGGCACTCGCACAACATCTAATTAAGAGAGCTGGAAACAGAGTCTCTGCTGAAAGCATTTCTGAAAACAACAGGGATTGAAGAACACATTCAGGCCGTCCAACTCTACGGCCTTTGGGAGTGTGCAAGAAACTAGTCGTGAAACGTATTCTATCATAGGAAGCAATGTTAATATTCACTGAAGTACCTCGAACTAACATATACATGCCATTAACCATCTTAAATGTACACATCTACACATACTGTACACACACACGCCAGCCAATGACTCATAGCAGGAACATCATTAGCGTTACATGTTTGGGTTTGGAGCTTCAGGTGAACAGAATGTCGCCTTGGAGCCTTTGTGATGGATGGTTTCGCTAAAAGTGGCACCGGCGAGAGCCGGGTGAGCGTCTACTGGAGGGAGATGAGCAAGACCGGAGGAATGCTGCAATTCATACTGACCGGTGTGATGGATAATACGTTGGTGTAATTACTGGAACCAAGTGAGCTCCACGTATGCTAACGTTGGAACAAGACCACGAGTCGACGGCCGTGCTTAGCTGAGGCTGATGGGAGTGTCAATTAGTTGTGGCAGGTGTGGTGACCTGTTCCTTGCTCTGGTCCTATCTGGGACTCTGTTTTCTTGACTCACACGTTAAAAGGGTAAAATAATAACTCTGGAGACGCCATCCCATTTCAAATCATTCCGTCGATTTATTTTCACTTTTATCGAACTTAAAAATATCATAAGTCTAACTTGAGTTCTAACGTGAGGTCAAAGACTGTGCCGATGAAAGAAAATAAAACCAGAGACTTGGTCCCGCCCCTTCCTCTTATACCAGCTGATCGTCATCAGATTAATATAAATAATTCCCAAGAAAAAAGCATTATTTCGAAATATAAATATAACATCCATTCATATGGCAAAGGAATGTGTTTAGATCATACAAATACATTATATGACATGATTTATAAATCAAAACAAATCAGATTTTGACAACCTCAGAGCAGACAAATCCCGGTGCACCCCCTGCAATCGGACCCCGGGTTCGGGACCACTGGATTAGCGCGACGCCATTTGCAAAAAAACAAACAATTGAACAATACATCTGGCTCCTGCGACTCTGACTCTGACTCTGCAGTCAATCCTCCCACCACTACGGATATAAAATCAACTCCATTTCTTGATCTAGGAGCATGACACACAAAAAACATGTCCAACACATAAACAAACACACACTAATGTAAAAAAACGAGCCTCTACGGTCAAGACTTACAGATCAAGATCGAATGTTACTTATTTATTTGATTGTTGACGCTGTAGATGAAGTGTGTCACCGATGACTGAACTCCCGGTGGGATCATCACGGACTGAGCTTGTGATCTCATTTCTGTCATCTTATCTCATCTCTCCACATCAGCTGTTTATCAGTGCTGGTTGTGACTGCAAAAATGTAAACAAAATTAAGAAAAAAAACTGGACGCCGTCCCAACTCTGTGAAACTTCCTAACGAAGACGACATTTTAATTTCAAAGAGTAGCGTGGTTTTAAAAGAGCTCTTGAGTGAGGTAAAAAAAAAAAGTGATTTAAAGCATTGTGGGAATGAGCCGAAGCTGCTCTGTGTCTTTTTTAAAGGTTAAGCGTGTCTTTCATCTTTAAATAGAGGACATAGTGAATCCAGAACAGTGGAAAAACACACAGTAGAAGGACAAGGGGTATTAAGTGATCCCTTAAGACCACAAAAAGCCAACTGGTACAAACAATGGGTGGCAGACGACAGTAAGAAGATGGCGGCTGACAATCATGTAGCGGAGGCACTCTCTTTAAAATAAACACCCGATAAGGTCGCTGCCATTAAAACACACTTAGCCGGAGTGAGGCGATGCTTGATGATGCGCGGCGTGACGGGCGGCCGGGGACGAAGTGAGAGAGCAGAAGTTAAGAGTTTGTTGTCAGTTCAAAACGCCGGACCAAGTGAGAAAAATGAGCCCTGGGGAAATTAAAGTAGCAGTGTTCTCTCATACAACAGTACATCGTTGTTATGGTGCCCTTGAGCAAGGCATTTATCTCTCTTATCTCATCAGTGGAAGACAGTGGGAAAGTGAGATTATGGAGTGAGACATAAAGCCAGAATATGGCCTCCAGTCTCCTCTGACTTCCTCTGAAGAAAAGGTTTAGTATGCCAACTCACTTCCTTGTTTTTACTGTAAAGCATTGTCAGAATTATGAACTTTGAAACATGTATCTGTGCATGAGCAACTATTCTTATGAATAAATGCTGATGGGACTTAAAACTCCTCTTCACTGAACGTTTGGTGGCGGTTTTTCTAAATCTACAGATGTCGGTATCCCCAGTGATGCACAGCCCTCGATGGATTAAGTCATGATACGTTTTCTTTTGGCACTTTTGAACATTTCAGATGTTGAATTAGTGCTGCTTTAAATGCATCTATGAGAAACATGCTGCCCACAACTATTTTGGCTGCACACACAGGCTGGCAGGTCATATTTTAGGTCATATATCATTTGATTGTCTAGACAAAATAAACTGTGACCACTGGATTGCCTCATTAAAGTAAATCATGTTCTAATTGAAACACATACTGTAGATACTGTACAAGGGTAACTGCAATGGATTGTTTCGATTTTACATCTGTTTTTGCTCATATTTTGCTCATATTTAGCACCAATGTCTTAACTTTAATCTTTTTCAAAATCACAGAAGGAAATAATCTCAAATCTCTGAACACCAAATGTGGTGAGACCACCAAAACTGAATAAAACCATGAGTGTAACCCGAATGGAACCGCCCATAAGGGCGCTTTCAGATCAAACTCAAGGGAGTTTCTTTCTGCATAATGTTTTTGAAAAAATCTCCACAATATACCAAAGAAAACTAGTGACACAGAAAAATAAAACACAATGTTTTAGAGCTCAGCTTTTTTCTTCCGCTGTGTGAGGCCGATTAAAGGATGGAAAGAGAAGAAGAGGAGGAAGAGGAGGAAGAGGAGGAAGAGGAGGACACACTGACAGGATGTTGTGGTGAGTTTGGACAGAACTGCAGGTTGGAGCGGACAGAAACACAGCCGTCCAAATGAAGGTCCAGCATATGGCGTATCTCAGCGGGACAGTTAGTCTTCAACCACAACGCCCCCTTACATATTTGTTTCCCCTCTTGTCTGACTCACACACACACACACTGATGGTCTCTCCATCCTCTCGGGAAGGGAAATGAGAGAAAAGAGACTGAAAAGAGGATAATTCTTTGCGGCAGGCAAGTGAGAGAGAATCTCAAAGTCTCTCCAAGTCCCAGTGGCATCAGCGGTAGTGCGCATCAGCACAACAGGGTTGAACAGCGTGTTGAAACAGTAAATCCCTTGGAAATGACTTGATGTGAATCACCATCTCTTTCCCAAAGCCGGGACCAAAACACAGTCACAGCGGCCAGGAAGGGCGAATTAGATCAACATTACATCTTTCTTGAGCACGAGTGACGTGATCTTGTGGTGCAAGCACCGAATCTCAAAGGAATCGTCTTTATTTTATAAGGTGTTGACCGCAAATAAAAGTATATTTAGTCAAACGGGTCTCCTAAATGCTCTGAAGTGGGATTTGTCCGTGACCTTATCGTTCATTTACAGTACAGACGGGGGTCCATCATTCTCTTTCTAGCTCGATATCCCTTTTGGAAAGCAGGGATTAGCCTCCAATAACATACGCAGAAAGAAAGAGCGTTAAAGGTCAAGTAACAATGTTTAATGTCTGTAATGTAAAGACTGGAGAAAGACTTGATCGGGAGGTGGAAACTGTTTCTTAACTGCTCGTTCAAATTCAACATTTCCTTTTATGTTGACCCAATGAGACGAGTCAAAATTACACTGTGAGGCCATCTAGTGGTGTCTGACTGTTACACGTGTTCTTATAAATTGAGAGATATTGAAAAACAGTGTGTAACGAAAGGTAGGAAATATGAAAACTGAGACTTTTTTACTCCCCAAAAGTCTGTTTTTGGGAGTAAAAACGTGTGTATTTGCAGCTCAGTTGACGCGTGATAAATCCTTTCACTGCTCTGTCTTTCTCGACACATCTTTCCACGTCTTGCGAGGCCCCGTCTCCTCACACCACAGAAGAAGAACCACCTGTGCTCCATTGTCGAGGTCACAAGTTTAGGAGGAAGCCAATCCTCCCGTGGGAAGAGGCCAGAAAAGTGAGGGGTGCTATTTAAAGACGCCCCGATAATGCGGAGGCGCGGGTGGAATCTGGAGCCATGTTCTCTTTCATCATACACACACACATACAGACACACACCATAAACCCTTTTACACACACCTGTCAACAGCCACAATAAACACTGTATCTGGCATTGTAAAGGGAGAAACCAAGTGATTAAGGAAAATGCAACTTCTCTGACAATAAAAACAACTCTCAGGGAGGTTGTTGGGAAGTCCTTTTTTTAATCTTCAAACAAATATAAAATTAGACAAACGGGTTATAAACTATAACAAATGTCAACCAGGTGTTCAGTATAATTCTTAGAGGCCCATTTTGGCAAATCCTTTATATCTCTCGGGTTGAAACAGCCGGCCTGTGGCTCTTCTTTCTGCCAGCCCAGTGTGTATTAATACACCTAAACAGAATTGAGGTAGTCATGGTCACACATAGCAGCACACAGAGAGAGAGAGAGAGAGAGAGAGAGAGAGAGAGAGAGAGAGAGAGAGAGAGAGAGAGAGAGAGAGAGAGAGAAGGCTGGCTCAACTGCCTTAAGTTCATCTGCACACACTTCTCCCGCTCACTCTTTGCTTTGTTGCTGGAACCTCGAGTCATTTCTACCGGCTTCATCCTGAGGATAACGCATACGGGCGGGAGGAAACAAGCGTATTCGCGTATAAGTAAGTGCAATTCAATATTTCACGTTGACATGGTTTGTGTAGTCGATTCAATTTGAATGGAAGCCGGTGAAAGAAAAATCCAAACGCCAACCAATTAATGCCGCTCCCAAGAGTCAACTTCCAAATAACCACCTCGCTAACTAAATAAATAAATAAAGGCCAATCAGGAAGCTGAAAATAAATTTGTTTCAAGACTGTCTTTGTGTGCTGGAGGTCCAAAGGAATGTGACTTGTGCCCAAGCCGGGGGCCTCCAGCAAGGCAGCTGTCTTCCACAGAGCTTTACTCAGCCATGCATATCGTACCACACGAGATTCTAGCACTCAACATTACTTTTTCATGATCTGACCTATTTTAACACAAACGGTCGGAGCTTGAGCTGGAGCTTGGCGAGGAAACAGCCCGCTATGGAATGAATGTCACACTCCTTCCATGCCCTTTCTACATTTACCAATACAGTATCGGGGTCAATTTGATCAATTTACTCGCTGCGAGTCTCTGGACAGCCTTGGCAAACACCTCAACGGGTGAAATTACAGCTACATTATTCACCAGGGGGAGAGTGCAAATGCCCATCCATCAGCACAATGACATGTTAGGATAAGCGGCTCTAATCTGTGTAATGCCACTTGTTGGAGCTTCAGACGAAAGCCTTTTGTACGTGTTTATGTGCGCATGAGTGGGCTTGTTCGAAGGTGTGGTCCGATCATTTGGTCCCTGTGGCATCCGGCCTTCGCTGGACAGCTGCTTGCAGCGCACCCTCTGCCCTGCTCTCCATGTGCTAATGACATCTGCATACCTTACACAGGCGTCTGGACCAAAATATTAACCCAGCTCCTCTGTCAACGGGTCATCGGCGCACGGCAGGGTTAGTTTTTTGTGTGACCTGCAACACAAACCGCCAACGACTACAGCTGTCACGTTGAATAGCCTATCTAACATATTCGTGTGTTTTTTTGTGTCCAGGGATGAGACGGCTGTAAAAGGAGACTTCTACGAGACTTAGGGCAAACCGATGGAGGACGATACCATTTCATCCGGGTTCAAGCCTCTCTTCATCAAAGAAGAGGACGTGGGTGCGGACGGAACCCTCTTGGAACCAAGGGAGTGGACCGCGACACAATCCGGACTCGCCTTCAAGGGAACGCAGCTGAATCAACCGGCTTTAATCAAGCCGTACTTACTGGAGATGGATGAGTTACTGAAAAGCTGCGAGGAGCTCATTGGGGTCCCGTTTGGCTCTCACTCCTCAGAAAGTCACAGCGAAACACGCTCGACAGAATCGACTCACCGCCACAGCAAAGAGGAAGACACGTCGGAGAGCTACGGAGAAACGAGCGGTTCTCGCCACGCGTATCTTTCCACGAGCTACATGGACACGCACATGGACGGGGCGGGAACAGACGACCAGCCGGCGGAAGGCCCGCCGCAAATCGTGGCCGCCGTCGGGAACAGGTGTGGAGTAACCTCAGTAGCTTCTCGCCGAAGGGAGATGCCTCTCACTTCGGCTGGAAACAAACTGAGTGAAACCATGGTGGAGTACGAGGGCCAGCTCCTGGGGATGCTGGCCATGCTGGAGAGCTCCATGGAAGAGTCCGGGATGGACTTTGAGCCACAAGGCTGCGCTCCGGATGCAAGCCAGGAATACGTACACATCGGTACGAATCCTCGTCTTCACGCGGGTACAACACTGGCGCCCGTTGAGCAAAGGAGCCCGATGACGTCGGAGACCCGGGCAATGCACTTGGAGGCCTGGGCTGGTCAACGTGCAGCGGGAGATGATCCCTCCAGGGAGAGCAGAAATGAGGCCACGGTGGGTTCAGCGACAAATGGAGGCCAGCAGAATCATGTGCTTAGCTGTGAGAACATGGACGGCTTCTCAATGAAAACACTGGAATGGCAAGACCACGGGGTTCTTGATCCTCAGTTTGAGTTTTCGGGGCCATCGATGCCATTGGATAGCACAGAAAACGATCCAATGTGCTGTGAGGCGACAAAGACGGGATGCATATCTCCTCACGAAGGCGCGTACATGAAGGGAGACGTATCTGGGATTGAAGTAGACAACGCTGAAGAGCTGAAGATGGACACCATTGATCTGGAATCTGGCATGAATGATTTAGGCGCACTGGGGTGTCAGATGGAGGAGTGCATAGAGGAGGTACAGCGGTTAGAGAGGAGGAGGAAGGAGCTGCTGACGGAGGTGCTGAAGTTGAGAGGGTCTAAAGACAAAGGGGAGGCAGTGGGGAGCAATGAAGAGGAGGAGGAGGAGACGACGGAGGAGCTGATTGACGGCAAAGTGGTCAGGCTGATGAACGTATTCAAGAGGGAGGAAGAGGGGAGAAGAGCGGAGAGGAAGAAAGAGGTTCAGAGCTTAAGGGAGGAGAGAGCGCAGGAGGAGAAGATGCTGTGGAAGGTGAACCTGGAGAGACAGGCGCTGCACGAGGAGCTAAGAAGGCTGAAGAGGAGGCTGTTCGTCGTGGCTCGGGACTGCGCTCACAACCAGGCCGCCCTGAACACCCAGCACCGAGAGGTGGAGCTGCTGAGGAGGGAAGAGGTAAGAAAACGCCTCAAGAAAAACCTTTAATCCACTCATCGCATTTCAGAATGAACCTCGATCACGCATATCTCTTTCTTCCAGGAGAAGCTGCAGTCGCTGGTGCTCCAGCTGATGGAAGAGGGCGCCCACCTCCGGGCGGCTCAACAGCAGCAGATCTTAGACCTCCAAGCAGCGCTTCAAGTCCAGACCTTAAGTCTGACCTCCAACACCCAGGATGAGCTGACCGAGTGCAGGAGGCACTCCCGCGGAGACATCCAGCAGTATCTGCAGGGTGGGCTGAAAGCGCTGGAGGACAGGTGCTGTCAGTTTTTAAAGTTGTTAAAGTATATTTACGTGGTCCTGATAATTAATCTCATCCTTTTGTTTTGTTTTCTTACACTTTAAAATCACAGGTGAAACGAAAGTCATAGTGTCTTTAGCTTAGATTGCCGAAGTCCCTCCCCTTTTCCGAGCGGGACCTTAATTCAGAAGGAGAAGAAAAAAGTATGATAGTCAAAAAACGAGAAACCAATCACTTTATGATCCCGCTGGAATTGTGCCATGAATTACACATGTTTGTCAAATTAAAAGACAATTTTGCCAATGAAGAAAGTCGCCAATAAAATCCTGCTAATTTGATTGGACCGCTAAAAAGTGGGCGGGCTCAGAGTTTAGTGCGATACGGCGCAACAGAGGTCACACACACACACACACACACACACACACACACACCTGTTGTTGGATCAGGCGGAGGACGAGGACGAGGAGAAAGGAACATTTAAATCTGATTAAATTAATGTTTCTCATTAAACTGTAAATGGTTGTCTTGACCAGGTATGAACCCATCTTGCTCACGTTGCTGAAGAGAAGGGAGGCGACGGCCGCAGCGCTGCTGAAAGCCAAAGAGCACGCCCGGGAGCTGAGGGCCCAGCTGAGACCCCTGAAGGAGGAGATCCAAAGGCTGAATCTCCAGAGGGCTTGTCTGGAGGAGAAGCTCAAACTAATTCACTTTCAACGGAGAGAGGATGTGGGGCAGTATAAGGTGAGCAAGACGGCAGGTGTAAAATGGACAAGATGCAGAAAGAAAGACGCAGAGCATCAGCAACGGACAGGGGTCACACGGGACACAAAGCACTAAAAGCTGTGCCGTTGTTGCAGGAGACGGTTTCCTTTCTGGAGGACAGAAGCAGAGAGCTGAACACAGAGTTAAGGATCCAGAAGAGACAAACCAAAGAAGTAGAGGAGCTGAGAGACAGCCTAAACAAACAACTGCTCCTTTACAGGTAACATGTGTTCATCTATTCTGAGTCACACTGAAGAAATCCTTCAAGGGAAAACTCTAACTCCAACATTTTTCCCTCACAGGGCTGCCATTGAGGAGCATAACAAGTCCGACGACGAGGAGAACACATGATTGAATGTTCTTGATTTAAAACAAAAAAGCCTTTGATTTTCAAAACCATGTGATCATAATTTTGTTTAATCTGCAATATAGTGAACTCCACCTTTTGAGTTAATGCACTTTACACACATTGAGACATGCTGTTGTCTTTTTTTTTTTTAAGAGCGGTCGCTGCAGCTCACAGAAAGGTTTTTGTTATGAATAAAAAGGGCTTTGTGTGCGCCGACATCCGAGTGCGACTGACGAGTTAATGTCTCCGCATGAAGGGGCCCGGAGGGGCCCCGTGTACTTATACGGGCAACGCGGCTTAAGCCGCAAGGACTGAACAGCGGGACACAGAGTAATAGAGTGAGAGTGAGTTCGAGGCTAGAAGTCATCACACAGCAGACACATGAAAACAGTCTGAGCAAAGTGTCACGAGGCACAACCGACTCTTTCACTGAGAGGATTATTTTTAGGGCCATTTAAAAATACTCCAACGTCGAGCACGGTGCTGTTGATCCTATTAAGTAACGCATTCATATTGAGAAAAACGTTCAAAAAGCGGAGCCCAATGAAACACATTTTTATTAAGAATGCACTCACTGTACAATTACAAAATATTGAACATTGAAAAAGTTCAACCACTAATCTATAATCACGACAAATGATTAATGTAGCACTAAGATGAGGGACCACACATGGACATTTAAAACTTGTTTTTCTTCATTTATTTATTTAAATTTCATTTCAGGAGCAGGTGTTGTGAGAATCCGAACAATTAGGCGATGACCCGACTGAAGAAGGGAAATAATTAGACGTTTTTAGGACCAGAAGCTGGCCTGCAAACAAAGTCAGAGTAATCGTCACTATGCTGTGCATCTCGTCAAAAAGCTGGACTGCATTTCATTTAATACATGATTTTTATTTTCCTTCCCTACACCGTTTCCCAACATGTGCAGAGGGAGCTGTTCACACTCTTTAAAAGCACGTCATTGTGATCCACCACTTGTTGTGGACTTACGATCACCAACTTAGGTTAAAAAAAAAAAAAAAAAAAAGAGAAAGAAAAACATTTAATTTATTATTGAAAAGGCATTCGCTAAAACATGTCCGTGTACGAGGGAGAGCCAATTTGATTACAAAAATATATATATTTTATACGCAGTGCGAAAAAACATGAGTGAGATTCTTCAGGGAAATAAGTTACTCAGTCAAAAGAGAGCTCTGCACTGCGAGTATTCAAAAAAACAGCTTACATGATTTTTCTCTGTCTTGTATTTACAGTGATTTACAGCATACAGTGTCCCACGGTGAAGTAGAGAAAGGAAGGTGGGGGAGAAGTAGCTGCATGGAAGTACAGAAGGTTGTGATGAGGTCGTCAGTTAAGACGCACAGCAGGAAAGAGCTACGCTGTGGCCTCGGGGTCTGTCGAACCCTCGGGGTCTTCGTCGTTGTAGATGTTCTCAGCCTAAAAGAAAAATGTAAAAAGGAGAGGAGAAACGGCGTCACTCATTCAGCCACATACCGTCAGGTTTAAATGTCATTATAAGTCAGGTGTTTTCGTTATTCCAGAACAAGAAAGAGATTTCAAAGAGCCAAATGTTACAAAGACAAGATTACTGCGAGGTTGTCTGACATATCACAGAGTGTTACAGATGTTTACTACAAAGTGGTGAAAGCGCACAACTGAGTTAGTACACTTACCATTCACCCTTTCTGTCTTCCTCACTTTGCCCTGACTGAATCGCTCCAAATGATACATCAAAAAACGATCTCGACTGAGATTTCCTTTTTTTGCCATCTTTAGCTGAAATGTCTGGAACTTCCCATCATGCATTTCTTCTCCCTGCAAATTCACGGATGCCTGCTCTGATTCACGTTTAGTCTTGAGAGTAGAGTCGCCTGCTGTCTGTGATTAATTATCTTCTACAACACTTTGAGGGGGAAATACTTCCCTCCAAAAAGGGAATCACGTTTCCTGCCTGTCCGTCACTAACATGCACAAATTAATTGCCGTCTCGGCCGTCTTACCATCTGCCAGACTTGCATAATGTTGTCTTCAGACACCGAGCAGATGACCCAGGGCTCGTTGGGGTTCCAGGAGAAGTCTGAGATCTTAGCGGTGTGGCCTCCGTGGATAAACTAGTGGACAGAAGAAAAGACGCCATTTTCATTTCTATGATACAAGCTGATGTCACCGATAAAAGTTCCGCGGGCTTCAATGAGACCCACCAGAAGCTCGGGGGGGCCGTCCTCCGCATCTTCTGGTGACTGCTCCTCTCCGATTTTACTAAAAAAAAAAAAAAAAACAGACAAAAGAGTTAAAACTTGGTACTAATGTTACTACGGTATGACTAACCACACATGTCCATACCGGCTAGCGTGGCAGAGGATCATCTCTGGCGACCACGATGTGGCCTGAACGCAACACAGGTAAAGTCAGAGGAAGCTGCGAGTAAAATGTGAAGTTGTTTACCTGAGATCCCAGACGTTGAGGCGGCGGTCTGTTCCACTGGATGCCAATATGGTCTCATTATGAGGTGACCACTGAACCTGGAACAGACAGAGAAGCAAGATTAGGTCACCTTGAACACTGAAACTCTCCTCGCAAAGATTTTGCCAGCATAATAACTTTTTGACTTTACATCAGAATTTAAACTGACTATGCAGATTTGCACCCAAGACATCCCAAGTGATGATTATTATACCTGGAAGATCTCATCCTTGTGCGACTCGAAGGAATGCAGCTTCAGTTTCAAGTTTCTTAAGTCCCAAAGAGCCACAGTCTGTGATCGAGAGAGAGAGAGCGAGAGAGAGAGAGAGAGAGAGAGAGAGACAGAGATTACACATACCTGCCAGATGTTCTTACAAAACAGTAACAATATAATCAGTGTTCATTTAGTCAAAGTAAAAATAACGACAATTTAAGATGTGGCGGAATATTCCATTACCTTGTCCGCAGAGCCGGATGCAAGGATGAACTCGCTGTACGGGTTGAATGACAAACAGTTGACCTCTGCCGTGTGGGCGTCGACTGCGTGGCTGGGTTTGGAGGTGTTGTTCGAACGAGTGTCCCAACTGAGGGGGGGGAAAAGAATGACAAAATGTTCATGGACTGTGAAGACGCAAGATAACAAAACGTTTTTTCCGGTGAACCGTTTCATCAGATTTTACTCATCATCGAGCTTCTTACATCATGAGCTTCTGGTCATCGGCTACGGATCCAAAGAGCGACTCGTGAAGCAGGTGCCAGGAGACGTCTTCCACCACGGCGGTGTGACCGGTGAAGATCGTCTTCGCCTCTACTATCTTCCCCTCCTTTGGCACAGCACTTATGTCCCACAGACAGATTGTCTGCGGATTAGAAAAAACAAGAGATTTAAAAAAAAAAAACTAGAGCATAAAACAAATTATATTTCAGAAATCAATTTGAGCACTTCATAATTAAATTATATGCAACACGATGTTATTGTTAGTTTGAATACAGCAATGAAATCTGACTTTTCACTTACATGGTCATCTGACGCACTGAGGAGAGAGCCAGACAGATTTGGATTCCAGGAAAGACCATAGCCTTCTTTCTGATGGCCTCTGAGACGCAGGTCAGGGTGACACTCTCCCGAAGCATCTACTGAGAACGAGAATATTGCACCAAAAAAACTGTTACGCAGTGAAAGAAGAAAAACTACCAACTAGCTTCCTTGACTTTCCAAAGAACATGCATTAAGCGGTGTCTTGTGTTGGGCGCTTGATCGCTGTACCTGGCTTGGATGGGTGCTTGGTGTAGTCAAACACCAGCACTTCTGAAGTGGGGGTCTTGGTGGCGATGATGCAGGGGTTCTGGGGCATGTAGCGAGCACGGTTCACCTCTCCTTCATGGTTGATCTTGATTTCTATCTCGATCTTGCCACTCACTGAGCCGAAGCCTCCAAACTCTGCAGGGAAATACAAGGAAGTGTGTTTACAGAGATACTGCAAAAACATACTTTTGTGGCAACAGGCAATTGATTTCGGAACAGAACGTCTAAAGAGGTGCAATTCACCCATGCATCAGAATGTAATAGCCAGTGGTCACTTAAGCCAAAAGAAAACTACAATTGAATTGTATGCTTGCTGAGATGTGGTTGTGCAGTACCTAAGAAAAACTAAAAATATCCTCTTCTGCCACTAAAAGATTTCAGAATTTAAGTCATCATTTAATTCAGTATTATCGTACCAAATAAATCTGTTTGCAAGGTTGGTCATCTGCATGTTATCCGTCTCATTAAAAACACATGGGCCTACTGTAAATATGTCCCACCTCCTTTTTCGCTGTCATAGTGTGAGGCTTCAAACTGGGCGTCATCGTTGGGTAGCTGAACGCTAGCAATGACCAGGTGATTCTGCTCATCGGACGTGTGAGTGCCCAACACCAGTCTGTGCACACTGTAATCCTTCCCCTCTGGCCTGGTGAGAAGAAGAAGAAGAAGAAGAAGAAATAGCTTCATCATTTATGTCATGCACACTTGAACGCTTGTTGGTATGTGTACAAATAAAAGTGTGTACCTGGAGACGTCGGGCAGCCACTGAGCAGTAAGGCTTGGCCACTCCAAAGCGTGGGTCATAACCAAGTCGTACAGGAAGGGAGTGTTTTTCTTCCAAATCTTGTACTCCTCGTTTATCACCCTCTCCTCGACCGCATCGTCGAATGCTCCGACTGAAGAGAGGATGCCGGCTGCAATACATGAATATTAAAATTATGACTAGTGTAGGTTAAAGCTTTCATTGGTTGGTGGGGACAGATTGCTATTAGACCCCCATTAAAACTGACATCCCCATGACAATTTACTTCAACACCCTTTGCACATCTTTTCTTCATTAAAATACACTTGTCACGTTTATTTTACAATATACACTTGTTTTGACGTAGTTATCCGTTCGTTTGTTTACCATGTTTATTTAACAGCTGTTTCCGGTCGTCAAACACGACTCAAAGCCTAACTATTGTTCAATGTGTACGTTTTTTTCTCTCCAGAAAACACACCACTGCTAGCTTACTAAAGCTAACCCTGATGACGCTCTGGCTCGCGTTAACGCACGTTACACATTATAACGGTTAACAGTCTCGCGCCGCAGCCTCGCGCACAGCCGGGGGGGGGGTAACTGACATTGTGGAAGAGACAACACGGACAGCTGGGACGCCAAGAACCGCGAGCTGACATCGAGATTTGTCACACGCTGGAAAAACGGCACCCGGCTTTTGTTGTGACGGAAGCTAAAGTTAGCTGCTAACCCCAAGCTAGCCAGGTAGCTAACGCTAGCTAAAGATATGTCAGATAACCGTTGGTGTCAATTAAAAAAAACGTCAGTTTACCTTCCTTGTCCGCCATTGCAGACATAATTCGCCGATAGTCCGCGGAGAATCGAGGATGATTTTGAGACGCAAAACCTTATCTCAGATCCTCCTCCTTTCTCTCTCTCGTGCGCCAGCGGAGCCCCGGTGCTGTTTAAAAGGCACACAGTGAACGACACGGAGCTAACGGCTAACGGAGCGGCACAACCGTGGAGAGACGTGGGTGCGTTCGCGCGCTCTGTGTGAAGCGGGGAGGGGCGCGAGAGGGGGGAACTTCCTCCCACAAGGCATAGCGCGGCGGCGGCGGATGCGCTCGTGCTGACCAGCAGGTGGCAGCAGGAGGCCGTTGGGATGCTGCCTTCACGGTCCCCACGTCGTCGTCTTCTTCTTCTTTACGGTTTATTGGCGGTTGGCAAACAACTGTTTGGTGCATTACCGCCACCAACTGGTATGGAGTGTGGATCAGGCGGTCTAGCGCTTGCCCTATCAACAAATAACACTACTAAATAAATAACAAACCAACAAACCAACAAAAAAACAAAATATATATATATACATACATATATATATATATATATATATATATATATATATTTTTTTTTTTTTTTCCAACAAACCAAACTAACCAACTAACCAATTGCTAGCATTTCCCCTGTGTAAACTGATACTCCCTCTGTAATCACGGTCCCCACGTCTGGGTTGAGCGGAATATTAATTCATTTTTGTTTGTGCATTTTTATTTATTTTATTTTATATATCTTTACCCATATGTATGCCGCTGTAGCGAAGAAAAAAAATCCCCCTTCAGGGATTAATAAAGTAACTATCTATCTGTCTTTAGTAGAAACACACATTATGGAGATTGAATGTTTGCTTGCCTCCTCTTTATGGGGTCGAAGGAAATGACCATAAGACCATTTCTTTTGTTTAAAATGATCATATACATCTGAATTTTAGAAACATTAAATTGTAGGTTATAGATTTAATTAGTAGACAATATTTTAAAAAAAGTTGATAGATGGATAATATTATATTGGGTTGTAAATTTAGTAGGGAACAAAATAGAACAAAAGCGCACCTTTTTACAATACTTTTTACAACAATTCTAGAGAGCAACATTCATTTTTAGTTAACCTAGTTTCAAGTATAGAAAACAAGAGATAAAGAGTAAATACTACTAATTGAAAGGTCATAACAGCAACTAAATTGAGTACCTAAACGAATAATACATGTTCTGACAATCACTATAAGCACACAAATGTATCCCTGTTATTAGCACTTTACAGATGAAATGGTGATCTATTATGTGAGAAGGCCAGATAACTGTATGAGTGAGGCTGTGTCTTGCCATGTCACACAAGGTGCAAGCAAAAGGTTTCACCCCTAAATGCAGCTCATCAATAGTATTGATTGATGGATTGTGAAACAGAAATGAAAAGTTCCGAAAATAATGTATTGAATCAATACATTATTTTCGTAACTTTTAACTTTTACTGTACCGTAAAACATATATTTACAAATGATGGGTTGTTAAACCACTTTTCATTTGATATGCGACATTTAGCTAAAAAAAACAATACATGTTGAGCTTATTGTTGCCTTTTCTCCAAATCCAATTAGCAATACATCAAACTGTGTGGATCCAATTAAAATCCACAATTTAACACATCCCATGAGCAATCAGAAAGAAAAAAAACATATTTAGCGTCAAACTCCAGTCCAGCAGATGGCGCTAATTCCCCTTGAAGCTGGTGTGACAACCGTCAATAAACACCAGCGAAGAAGAAACATACACAGACGAGCCAGTCAGGGGAAATTAATACCATTTGTGACAAGTTTATTACCTAGTCCGATGGCATTTTATACAATATCGGGAACCTTCGGAGCTTCTTCTTCATCCGAGTTTAATGCACCCCCCGTTTAAAAAAAAAAAAAACGACAGCTCGCATTAGCAGAAGAAGTGTTGCGAAACGTGACGTAACGAGCGGATTACCGGTTATTTTTTATTTTTTTATACAAGGAGCCAAGGGAGCATCGACCCCCGTGTGACAGCCTCCATTGAGCCGCAGCTGAACATGGACGATGAGGCGTTTGACCAGATTGTGTCCGTGTTCCACCACCTGGTGGCGTGGATCGCGGCCGGGGCCATGGTGTTCGGGGGGCTGGTGCCCTACGTGCCCCAGTACAGAGACATCCGCCGGACCCAGAACGCAGAGGGCTTCTCCACGTACGTGTGCCTGGTCCTCCTGGTGGCCAACATCCTGCGGATCCTCTTCAGGTAAACACAGCAAGGCCCCTGTCTGGGTCCCACTCACACGTTGTGTGCTGACAGACCATTAACAAAAACATCTGCTAATTTAGTACTTGCTTATAAGCCTTATAAGTATCACCTATATAATATAACCTTATATAACAAGGATTAATGTGATATTCTGCTATAAATGATGACCAACAGATTCAAGATTCAAGATATTTGTAATGTCATATGCACAGATAACAGACAGTTACTCTGTACAATGAACAGCTTATTTTGCTGGGTCCTCCTAACACACATAATTACAATAAACTTAAGGTAAACAAATAAATAAAAATAAGGCACAACATATAGTAACAGTATTGCACAAAAATAAGGCACAAAAATGTGATGACAGTATTGCACAATCAGTGTATAAAGTGCGCTATGCATTGCTACAACAGATCACACAAAGTCACCATTTACACAAGTTACCTGGTGGATTTGGATGCATGCTGATTTATATTATGGGTTCTAATCATCTTAAATTGAGAGGTGCATTTTGTTTAATTAGATAAACTGGAGTACATACCAGGTAGGTTAAAGCACATCAAACTACTGAGCAGTTTACACTAAACTGTTGCTGGCCAATTAATCTAATGTGCCATGTATGTGACGGGTATTTAAGAGAGAGAAAACCCTCCTGGGATCATTTTTGCGTGGGAAAAACTAATTCATTTCCTGTATGATATCTTCTCAGAGGTTAATACAATTTGTATTGAGTCTGTCTTTGCCACAGCACCGATTATGTAAGAAAACTAGACAAATCCAGCATGTGTAGTTGTTTTTCCACGTGGAAAAGCTTTTACTATATTCAATGCATGTTAATAAGTTCACACATTTCTCTCTCTGTTTTTTGTTTTTTTGTATCTCCAACAGATTTGGCCGCTACTTCGAAACACTGCTGCTGTGGCAGAGCATCATCATGATCGCCACCATGCTCATCATGCTGAACCTGTGCACCAACGTCCGCATGGCGGCTGAACTCAACACCAAGAGACGCTCCTTCATAGGTCAGAAACCCTCTTTACAGTGCACACGGAGCTCGGTTATCTATGTTTACTTTGTGAAAGTTTGTGTGTGTGTGATAGAGATGTGACCGTGTGTGAGAGTATAAAAATGTCCTAGAGCGATCGAGTGTTTGAGCAAGGTGTTCCCAGGTCTGCTCGCGTCCCACTGAGAGCGACCACAGGGCCGCTCCTTAAAGTGGTGTTTCAAAAAATAAATAATCCAGTTAAACCTGCTTCAACCTGGTTGTACAAGGGAACTTTGCCGCAAGTAGGATGTGTTTGTTAAGAGATGATCGAAAACAAATTCCTCAAAGCCAGCCTTCTAAATGAAAATAAAAACAGCCTTCAAACTGTATCTTAATACTTGTAAATTAACAGGTATTTCTCTTTTTAAAATGATCATATCCATCGGAATCTCAAATTATAGATTTGTTTTTGTTGCTATTTGCAATTTGCAATTAGTAGACAGCATAAAAAAAGTTTATCGATGCATAATATTATATTTGGTTGGAAGTTTAGTAGGAGGAAATCTAGATTTACAAGGGCACCTTTTCTGTTGATAATAATACATGGATACAAATGGGTTAATAATAATATCAAGTGAGAGTGAGAGAGAGAGAGAGAGAGAGTGAGAGAGAGAGAAATACACCAAAGTGTCCCCAGTTCAAAGCCCACTGCCATGAGCAATAAAGTTAAAATGGGACGTTTCTGTTCCAGAAGTCAAACCTCCAGTGTGTCTTTCTGCTGTTAGACTCATAAAGTTATTCAAGACCCCATGTAGACACTTCGGAGCATGTTTTTCTTCTTCTGTGCATTCTTTTAGCTCACAAATGGACAAGCAGCAGCCCTTTGGGGTTTTCCAAGTCATGTGTTTTAAGCCTGCATCACGTGTTGTGTGCAGTTATGGGTGATTCAGCTGTGCTTCCTGTCTCTGTGGCAGTCTGACGATTTGGGGACACACACACACACACACACACACACACGCACACACACACACACGCACTTGGATAATGAGCGCTAAAGTCCGTAGGCTCAGTGTCAGATGACAAATATAAAGTTGACATTACTCCAGTACAGAAAGCAGTATTAGTCTCCGTTTAAAAAAAGAAAAGGAAAAGACCTGTAGCTGTAGGCCAGTCAGCCATCTTGGAAACCAGCGTGAGTCAGAAAGAAATGTCCAAATAGACTTTACAGTCTGCTGATTTCTTTCTTTGTTTCCTTTTACATATGTGTTGTGTGCATTTTGTGCAAACCAGTCTCAATGGAATCCATTTTGAGCCGTGAAAGGTCCACGAATAGTTTGTCACTTTGAGAAATAGGCTGCAAATAACTGCTTTATTGCCGTGAATTAGATGAGACGGCTCTGGTAAAAATAAATCTGACAAAGTTGATTAATTCATTATAATTAATTAAATTATGTTTTGTCATACTGTACCGATTTTCATACACTTTTTAATCCAGAGTTTACATGCAGCAAAGAGTCATCGCCATATATTTTAAAATGACTCTGTTTTTATGCAAATGGCAGTGTGTTAGTCCTAAATTTAGGTTTTAGGTCGCAGTATATTGTGTGTAGAAATACATCACAATGTGTTAAATTGTAACCTGTAACATGATACATTTTGTATCGCTAGATTCCTGCCAATAACCTAATTATAAGACTATTGCTATTGCCCTAAAAACTACAAACAAATCTCAGGTTTTTTTATAACATCAAATAGCTGTGAGTTTATAAGCAACAACATAATTAAGATTTTAACAGAAAATGTAGGCTAATCCAGTGTTTGTGTGTGTCTGTGTCTCTGTGTGTGTGTGTCTGTGTGTGTCTGTCTGTGTGTGTGGTTTGATTAGCTGACAGTTTCCAACAAAAGCAAACATCTTTAGTTTTTGACTTCAAAACTATTAAAACGAGCTCTGACAAAACCACAAATACATAAATCTCTCAAACAGAACTGTTTCAACTTTGGCAGACGCCCGTGTCTTTGTGGAGGACCTCGTCGCTTGTAGTAAGAAGCCGATAAATACAATGTTTTCAGGAGCCTTTAAGCTGCAGAGATGCCACGGATACCTGAACAAACTGATGGGTTGGGTGGGGGGGTCTTCTGCACCAAATGCTGGATTAGTTATAACACTGTTATAATCAGCGACATAACTAATCCGTTTTGTGGTATCAGTAATTACTCACCGTGACCTGGAATGTCTGACCTACCGTCACACAGTATTGCGATGTCTTAAGAAAACAAGCTCTTTCCCCCCCCCTTTCTATCCCTGTTTTATTTTTTATTTTTTCGCCTGTAGCGACAGACAATAAGGACGAGGAGGTCAGAATCCTTAAGAGGCTCTTTCTGGGTATGTACAGATCTTACCGTGTCTGCCATGAAACATCAGCTGTAGTTCATCTGCCTCTCCATCTGTGTGTCTCGTGCATGATGACCCCGTGACCCCCTCTCTCCCAACACTAACCGATGACTTGCACCATGAATGAACACATGTCTGGATAAAGCACGAGTCCATTCCACCCGCTTGAGCTGTGATGCTTTCCATGCATGTGACGCCTCACACCCTCGGTCCGAATGAAGGATCGGCTTTCATTGAAACCCTGTGTGACTGAATCTGATTATTAGTTTTTTGCATGTATTTATTGTGCTTGAATCATTTATATGAAGCTCCTGTACTCTCACATTAGTTCTCTGTGATTTACAGAAGACTAACCTGCTGAACTTATTCCTATCCTATTTATAAGCCTTTACTGACTTCTTCTAGTTTTTCTAACTCTTCTGTTTTTGCAGTTGGAAATGATTGCTTGATATTAGCTCTTAAAACTAATGTGTTTTTTTGTGTGTTTAATGGCCCTTAAAACCGATGCATGCTTATTTTATCGTGCCCTTAAATGTGACTGTAACGCATCTTTTTAATGGCTGATTTATGCAAATTGATGTCTTCTAACAGGCTTTTTAAAACTAATTGTTTCCTTGAACTACACAATGCCCCTTTTTTTATTATGGATAAGTCAATGAATCGGTTGGGTGGGGTGTAAAGCTGCTGGTGTCTGCGGAACACACACGTTGACATCAGTCATTTTTATTACTCTAGATGTCTTGCACTATCGAGCTTTCTGAGAAGATAATGAGGTTTAAACACACAATATACTGGTGCCTAATTTAAAGATCAGACTGGTGATATTCAACATTTTCCTTATTGCCGACAAATCCAATGTTAAATATATCACGGCAAACTTAACCTTTAACAGCAACACATTTAGTTGCTCACTCACACAGGTTGCCCAGGTTCGAAAAAGAAACCTGTGCTTTCCCTGCTCTGTATTGTCAAAATGTCTGCTGTGTAATTTTGAAATATTTTGCCACCTATTTAAAAAAAATCCATACCGCGCTCAACTACTCGTGCTTTACGAGTGCTAGATATGGATAGTTCTGGATGATCAAAAAAATCTAAATGACAGCAATGAGAACGTCTTTAGAAAATAATTCTTGTAAACATGTAAAGTAGATGGATTTCTTCAACTGTAAGAACTCTATAATGATCAGTGTACATATTATAGTAGTAGTAGTAGTATGTATATATGTATGCATGTATAATGAGGACACAGTATTAGTGAAGAACGGGCTGTGTTTCCTGGTGTGGACACTAGATGGCAGTAGAACACAGTATTTGTATGATGAGGGATGGACAGACACACACTTGGCTCAGCAGGTTATAATGAATGAGAAATTCTCCTCTTGGGACTGACTGTTGGCACAATAGATGGTTTGTTATTGAAGTGCTGTTTTGCACCCTTTTGTTGGCTGTTTTGTTGAATAGTCCCCCCCCCCAAAAAAAGTATAATTAATTCTCACCAACATTGTGGCTTTCTGTGAGTGTGTTTGCTTGTTTCTGGCATCAGAGGAGCAGCGGGATGTTTCCCTCACTGCCCGGACGGACCTTGTGCCGCCGGCTCCGCTTTGCACGTATCGAATCTGTCTCTGCAGCGCCTCCATGAATGGCCATCGATCCCACAACACAAAGGCATCATTAGAATTGACAGAACGCTGTGTTCTTTGATCTTCGCGCTGCTCGTGGAAATATCAAGGGGAGGGGGAGGTGAGGATGTTGTAGTCTACTATTGATGGAGGCGTGAAACCCCCCCAATGCAGAGAGAGAGAGGGAGGAGGAAATGAAGAAGTGAGGCAGAGCCGTGGATTAGTTAGACACGCGGCATCACTTAGAGGCCCGGAGCAGCCGCGGTCGGCCACAGTGCTTAAAGGCAGATGAAGGATCAGAGGAAGGAAATCACGGAGAGCTAACGGTAGAACACGGAGCACCTAACGGGAGTCGCCGTGCAGACGTCCGGTGGAACAGCGTCACGTTGCAGCTTTCTGCAGCGACTCACCAGAGTGTTGTTTAGTCAGCAGGCCGCGTCCTCAACCTGTGTGTTTTTCTTATTGGACCGTTAGTTCCCTTATACGTTCTCGTAGCCTTCATTATCATCATCATCATCTTCATCATCATTATCGTCATCATCATCCTCATGGCAGCACAGCATCATTATCACGCCATGTACTTCCATCAAACGGCTGCACCATGACGCACAGTGTAGGTCTTGTAATGGAACTTCCTGTGTGACCAGGATATGGCTGTATTCCTATAGATATGGCTGTATTTCATATAGATATGGCTGTATTCCTATAGATATGGCTGTATTTCATATAGATATGGCTGTATTCCTATAGACATGGCTGTATTTCATATAGATATGGCTGTATTCATATAGACATGGCTGTATTCCTATATAGACATGGCTGTATTCCTATATAGATATGGCTGTATTCATATAGACATGGCTGTATTCCTATATAGACATGGCTGTATTCCTATATAGATATGGCTGTATTCCTATAGATATGGCTGTATTCCTATATAGACATGGCTGTATTCCTATATAGATATGGCTGTATTCCTATATAGACATGGCTGTATTCCTATATAGACATGGCTGTATTCCTATATAGACATGGCTGTATTCCTATATAGATATGGCTGTATTCATATAGACATGGCTGTATTCCTATAGATATGGCTGTATTCCTATATAGACATGGCTGTATTCCTATATAGACATGGCTGTATTCCTATATAGACATGGCTGTATTCCTATATAGACATGGCTGTATTCCTATAGATATGGCTGTATTCCTATATAGATATGGCTGTATTCCTATAGATATGGCTGTATTCCTATATAGACATGGCTGTATTCCTATATAGACATGGCTGTATTCCTATATAGACATGGCTGTATTCCTATATAGATATGGCTGTATTCCTATATAGACATGGCTGTATTCCTATATAGACATGGCTGTATTCCTATATAGACATGGCTGTATTCCTATATAGACATGGCTGTATTCCTATATAGATATGGCTGTATTCATATAGACATGGCTGTATTCCTATAGATATGGCTGTATTCCTATATAGACATGGCTGTATTCCTATATAGACATGGCTGTATTCCTATAGATATGGCTGTATTCCTATATAGATATGGCTGTATTCCTATAGATATGGCTGTATTCCTATATAGACATGGCTGTATTCCTATATAGACATGGCTGTATTCCTATATAGACATGGCTGTATTCCTATATAGATATGGCTGTATTCCTATATAGACATGGCTGTATTCCTATATAGACATGGCTGTATTCCTATATAGACATGGCTGTATTCCTATATAGATATGGCTGTATTCCTATAGATATGGCTGTATTCCTATATAGACATGGCTGTATTTCTATATAGACATGGCTGTATTCCTATATAGACATGGCTGTATTCCTATATAGATATGGCTGTATTCCTATAGATATGGCTGTATTCCTATATAGACATGGCTGTATTTCTATATAGACATGGCTGTATTCCTATATAGACATGGCTGTATTCCTATATAGACATGGCTGTATTCCTATATAGACATGGCTGTATTCCTATATAGACATGGCTGTATTCCTATATAGACATGGCTGTATTCCTATATAGATATGGCTGTATTCCTATATAGATATGGCTGTATTCCTATATAGATATGGCTGTATTCCTATAGACATGGCTATCTGTGAACGTGTAATGTCGAGGCGTTCTACATCATAGTGTGTCATTTGGTCTGCTGATGGTTAAATAAAGTACGGCGGTTCTTAAAGAACACCCTTGGTGCCTCAACCATACGACTGGCCTTCGTCTGTGTTGTGCAGTTGTTGTTTTTTGTCAGGCGGCAGAAATCCCGGTGTAATAGCAGCTCAGAGTGATTTATATGGAAGACTGCCTGCTGGAATCCTTTTTTAAGGAGATTAAAAGATCAGATCGTTTGTCTGTGACGGGACCAGAAATGCTGGTGATCGCTCAGGTGGAGGTAAAAGGGTTGGAAAGGGGAAAAGGTAAGATATTCTAGAAGAAGTTCAGACGGTAGCCACGGGGGTTACGTTCCACTCGTGTCTAATGCGTCACTAGTCAAACTTTACTTTGAGTTATTTTGAAGAGCTCATTGCATTTGTTTAGCAGCATAGGAATGAATTTGTGTCAGCAAGCGAGTCATCAAACGGGGCTCTGCTTCACGATTCAAAGTCCTGGACGCAAAGTGTTGGGGCGTCTGTGGTTGTCAGACTCCTGGGTCGCTGCCTGCTTGTGTTACGAGGCAGCAGCTCTTCCTGCCACCACCACGTCCTCCTTCTCGTTCAGCCGGCTTTTGATTCATCGGCTTCTCTGTGAACGGAAAATCTTTTGACTTTATTCCCGTCGGCGCATCTGGGTCGCCTGGTGATTGGAATTTGGGTTTTTATCGGCGGAAAAATAAAAGATCTGCGTTTTGCATGATTACGCATTTGAATACTTAGATTGTGTACTGATTACACATAAATAACCACAACAGTGCAGACACACATCCATAAAAGCGGTGCATAAAAATGTATTCGAACTACAAGGTCGTATTGTTCTGCTGTAAGCGGTAACTCCAGCTGTAACTACCGTGATGTCACAGTTTGTCATTACACACTGCCGTTAAAGTCACGAACCATCAAAGCAAATAACAGCTGGTTTATTGGAATGGCATCCACGAATAAGATAAGTACCACAAAAAGTCAGATTCACTGTCCCTGCGCTGGTCGTGGGGCGTTTAAAGATTAATCCACAGTTCATCTTGATTATGTCACACTGATTGATGGGTCTCGAGCCACAGAGATGTTTGCCGAACAATGTTCCAGAGGAACATGGCGACACAAGAGATTTCCATTTCTTTCTATGGTTCGGTTCTGGCTCATTGCTCATCCTGGTCCCACGGCGATCTGTCAGCTTAGAATAAATCACTCCATCCTGTAGGTGCAGTTATCTCCTCCCTGAAGACAGTCAGACTTTTAGCCCTTCGTCCTTTTTCTCAGAAGAGACCTCGCGTTTAGTCTAGGTGGCGGTGCGAAAAAGTTGCTGTGCTTTGACTTGGCAGTGAAAGCCCATTCGTCATTGTGGGAAAAAAAAAAAAGCTCCCTGTCCAAATTTCTGAAAATGAAGCTCGTCAAAATCCGAGGTTCAATTTCCCGGGCTGTTAAAGCTGTCTTTCATATATAATAATGTTCCCGCGGCTCCGACGAGTGCTTTTGAGTGACAGCAAGCCATTATTTCAACTACCCCCCATAGACTTCTTTTTTTTTTTTTTAGGGCCTAAACTGAAGCTGGCAGGAAACAGTTGGTAAACAAGCGATTGAAATCTCAGAGTCTGACCCGCGTCTTCCAACAGGCGTACCGCCGCTCGATGGGACTTCAAACCGAGCTGTGCTCAAGACGTTTGGCCGCCACAGGGAGTCTATTGTATGCAGCGCCGGTCTGTTCCCACACAGCGCTGGGATTAAGATGAGGAGGAGGAAGAGGAGGAGGAGGAAGAGGAGGATGATGCCCCAGGGGCAAACAAGTGGCACAGCGAGAGAGGCTGTATGGCAGGGTATGACTGTGATTAGTGGTCAGTGTGTGGAATAGTACAACACACTGACTGACCTGCCGACAAGATATATATATATATATATATATATTTTTTTTTTTTACATCTGCTGCTTCTCAGAATTAGAGGCAGTTTTGCAGGCATCTTCAAAGTGTGCACATTTAGGATTAAGAGATGGTGACGGCACAGCGCTGGCATGAAGGAGTGTTATCACTAAAACATAAGCCGGAAGCCGAGGACTGCACAAATAATTTAAAAGCATGTCATAATCACAATGTTGCCTTTTTTGCTAATCAGAAAAAAAGTGTTCTGTTCTTTGCAGAATCCCTGGTCACCAAATGAAGTTGCATTATCTCTCCTCCTCCTCCTCTACTCCCCACACTCTGACAGCGGTGACTGGGGATAAAAGTTAAAACCTTGTAGATGAAGCGGCGCTCATCCGTGCAATCGCGTCCCCAATCATCAGCGTCATTGACATCACATTAAGTCATTTGTCCATTTGAGAACAACTAAAAGTTCTTAAGAAGTTGGAGGTGCTGTGTTCTTTCATAATGTGTTAGTGGTAATATTTTATGGAACTGGCTGATTGGTGAGGCTAAATTTGACTGCATCCAGAATTAACTTTATTTATGTCAGAACATATAAACTCAAAACTACGACACGCACTTTAAACAAGCTAACAATATCTAAATATCACTTTACCCCTTTTGCTGCTGTAATCCTGCAAATGTACCCACTGCGGGACTAATAAAGGATTATCTTATTTGATCTTATCTTAAAGTAACAACACTGTATTGATCGAAGTACAGCTATAATTACGGATATTGCTAACTTTAGCAATAACTCTGTGTTACATGTTGCATTATGTTTTCAGGTTGTCTGTCAGCCTTTAGAAAACATTCTTCAAATTTGGCACAAACGTCACACAAAAGTTATTTTGGCCACAATTCAAGAATTGATATGCTAATTACAATTGTACACAGATGTCCAAAAGGACAACACGATGAATGGAATACATTTTGGACGTAAAGTCTCACTTGACCAGTTTGGCGGAGGAACACAACCGAGAGGCGGCAATTCTAGTTTAGCCAGAAGAAACGAGCTAACGGAAACGCAGCGGGGTTGTTTTTGCTAACGTGATAGCAAACCTAGCTTATTTACACGTTAGCATTCATTCCGTGCTGTTTTTTGAAAATTAAGAAAATGAGTCTCCCTCTTCTTTTAGCTCCCTTTTGGGGGCTTTCTATTAGCTTTTACACTGTGTAAATGTGTTGAAGCTAATTTTAAGACACGCGTGACACTGTTTTGCGTGTAGCCTCGGTCTCTACTCCAAAAGTCTGCTTAATTGGAACACACTGTTAGCTCGCTAACTAGCCAGTAGCAAAGAAAAACACAGTAAATGCTTCATCTGCTCCTGCCAACTACTACCACAGTG
The DNA here is from genome assembly GCA_038501785.1 of Myoxocephalus aenaeus. Lineage (NCBI taxonomy): Eukaryota > Metazoa > Chordata > Actinopteri > Perciformes > Cottidae > Myoxocephalus > Myoxocephalus aenaeus. The sequence continues at coordinate 999,516 of JBAMJR010000170.1, read as the reverse complement.
TTTTTTTGTTTTTTTATTTCCCGTTATGCTAGCCAAACCGGGGCCTAGTCGTATCATCACTTGGAGCCATACATTAAATATCTCACACGTTTAAGCTGTGCGTGCCTTTAGCAGCCTGGTGTGTGTTGAACGCTGCTGCTCTATTGCCCCCGATATCTTCCCTCTGTGTTTGGCTGTTATCATGCGGCACCAGCCTGGTGCTAGTTGGCCCAGATTCACAGTCCTCTGCTGCCAGCAGGGCTCCAGAACACCTCCAGAATAAACAGCTATCCAGCTCGCACAACAGCGCTCAAAGGACATTCGTGTTGATTATGCTCCGAACAAAAATACATGTTGTAGCTCGTGAGAGCTGATTGCTTGTTTGTGTTCAACGCTGCATTGTGCAAGCAGTTTAAGGTTCAGCATTGTGCCTCTTGGTGTGAGGAGTGTGTCGTTTTGAGAGACAGAAGACCTGATCTTGAATTGCTCTTTGAGGTTCACTCGATTAAAAAGGGAGAATGGGATTGGCTCGATATTGCCAAGTGACGTGCTTCTTTGGGTAGAAATACCATCTAAATGTCAGAATCGGTCAGTTAACTCTCTAATGAAACAATATCTAATTAAATCAGGAACTGAAATGTCATACAGGATTGTAACTCTCACTTCTGATTTGATCAAGTCCTGATAAATAGCAGGTTTGTTCGTTTAGTCGGGGTATTTAGTGGTGAAGTTATTCCAAACAATGCTCCGATATTATATTTATTTATTTCTCTGGGCTTGATCGACTGTATAGGCACTTATCTGGAGGCCTATACAGTAGAAGCCTCCTTGGAGTGCTCAGATGAGCCTCTTAGATAAAGAGAGCCTCATTTAAACGCGATTAAACAAATCGGCTTTATTGCATTTGAGGATTGGGGGAAATCTCATTTACGTTGCAGCAGTGAAGAAACATCTTTCGCTCTCGGCCATGATTAGATTATCACGATAAACTCTTTTCGGAGTCCTCCGCTCGCACATTAAACCAGCAGCTACTTGGGCGCTCGCTCACATCGTTTATACCACAAGGATATGTTGAGCGGGTTTGTTACAGAGAAGAAATTAGAGGTTGAGATGTCTGACGCCGCTTGTTGTACCTGTTCCCTCATCGGCTGTCGTTAACGTAGCACCTAGAGGTGGTCGGCGCTTTGCGGCCTCTGGAAGTTCTCATGGTTTGATTAGTAACGGCTGAGTGGCTCATGGCAGGAAGCCGGTGTTGTTGTGCTCGTTTCCTTTGGAGAACGAACGCACACGAGAGGTGTTGGGGCAGAAAACCGAATTTTTAATCATTCATCAGTCGTCCAGATTCAGACACCTCCCATTTCTGCAATAATAATAATAACCTTTATTAACCTTTCTCACACAGCCTCCTCCCTCAAGACCTGCAAGAAGCTGAATGGAGTCCAAATCGTGTGCAGTTCAGACGGCCTATTTGCGGCAGTGACATATAGTTTTTTTTCTTTTTTTTTACTGAATACAAGAAGGGGTTTGTGGGATGTGTGTGAAAATTCGCAACTCAAGTGTGAAGTTAGTTAAAAATGTTCACAATAATGGAGTTTTTCCTTCCTTTTGTTAACTAGATACAGCGAAAATAAATAATAAAATAAGACAGGATTTGTAGATGATTAATTCCTCCGGTGCTGGAGAAGTGGGGGGAAAATAAAAATGTGATTACTTGTAACACAGCTTATAAACCAAGCAGACATTTAAACCACAATTTGTGTGTCATGAATGTAGAAGTTTTCATACACTAGTCATTACTGAAAGGCTATTTTAGAGCACTTTGTGACTCATGTGACTATATAAATACATTTTACTTCACTTTTATTCACTGATGTAGTTTTAAAACCTTTTTCTACAGAATGGCCTCATAGATGACATCTTATAGGAATTTTCAATATTGATTTATACTATAAAAATGAAAAGAGGCTGAGATAATCTGACTGTCCCCAGTATAGGTCAAGCCTCAAAACATGTCATGATGCTGCCAAACACATACTCTTCACCCTCCATGCTCGGTTGATAACACTTATCTTTCAAACTCTACACCCCTAGTTTGTAATGCAGGCTTTGTATTTTAAAAGTGTAGTTTGCGAACCAAACTGAGAAAACACACATTACATCATCAGGGTTATTTTGCCACGCTTTAAAGAGGTCCTCCCAGAGCCACAGACTACATTACACAACTCATATTCACCAGGCGGCAACCTCTGGGTCTGCAAAGTGAAGCCAATGAGGAAGCGCTTTAAACTTGCATTCTTTCTAATGGCCACCAGGGGGCGACTCCTTTACTTGCAAAAATAATTCTTAATTGTATTTAAGTTTATGAGACGATGACCCTACTTCTCACTTGATTTATCACCACCACTGGACCTTTAACCCATTAACAGTGTGTCTTCAGTTCATTAAAGTTAGTTGTGACCATTTCTGGTGGCAAAAAAACAAGATGGCGACGGATAAAAGGCCAAACTCAAGGCTTCAAAACAGCAATCCACAAACCAATGGGTGACGACGTTTACTGCTTCCATGCAGCCTATTATATTTACTCAAAATCATTTTTTTTTTGGGACGACAGCACTTTTGTATTTTTGGATGTAATAAACATTGCATCCTCGCGGGGCCACAAGCTATACTTCTGACTTTTAGTTTGTGTTCCCCCAAAAGTCCCATTGGAGTGAAACTCTTCAACTATGATTTTTGTCTCAACCAGGAACAACATTACCGTTTCATGTCTCTTTTTTGTTTTCATAACTACTTTATTTTTACCGGATCTGTACACATCAATCATTGTCTCTGTTATTCTGCCAGTGTTGGCCGGCTGGTTGAGAACTGCACTCCCTGGAGTTGGTAGTTGTTAAGAAAAACAAAAAACATTTCTGTGGTCTCATTTGAGATTTCCCTGTTGTGCACCTTTTTAGACTTCGACTGGAGCTACTTCTGGTTGTGGAGTCGCTTCCTGGACTACATGCAGTGCGTGCTGGCCTTCACGCTGATGGCGGCCTACGTCACCTACCTCTTCCTGGACTCTGCGCTGTTCGTGGAGACCCTGGGCTTCCTGGCCGTCTTCACTGAAGCAATGCTGGGCACTCCGCAGCTCTACTGCAACTACCAGAACAAGTCCACGGAGGGCATGAGGTAGGGATGCAATACGGGACGTCTCTGTAGTTTCACGTCGTATTCTGATTTGGCTTTAGCAGCAGTTGTTCTGCTCCAAAGTCGTCAGTGTCTCGGCGTGCGATCCGGGACCGCCCTTTTTTTTTGCAAAGGTCGCACTTTGAATGCTGAAAAGTCGCGGTCGCTTCTTTTCCTTCGACTGTTTGGGCTGCGAGTATAATTTAACCGTCGAGATTTAAATCAAAACAAAGCGTGTTGCGTCCGTGATTAATGATGATGTCTCTTTGTCCTGAAGAGTACTGTTTTACGAGTGCCACTTCCATCGCAGGCATCACTGCGGCTGCGTTGCACTGGAGCACACGCTTGTGAGTAATGGCTCCAGATTATATTGTCTCGCATATGATTATTACCCACTGACACATGCTTATTAAGTATTTCTGGCACCTGTCGAACAAGAAGTAAGGACGGGGCTCCTGACAGCCATTTATTATGCCGACATGACAATTAACCTTCTGAAAATCAATATGATAATGAGGTATTCTGCCTCGCTGGATCTGCTGCTGGTGTATCATTTTAGCTCATTAATTGATTTGCATCAAATCTCAGGCTGTAATTAGAGGTGTTGACGTAAAATATATTTTCGAGAGCATATACAGTTTAAAAATCTATTCTGTGATGTAGCCACTTTATAGATTTATAAAGTTTATAGATTTATAAAGTTTTAGTAAATGCAAAAAAAGTATATTTAAATGTTATTTAGTCATGCATTTATTTATACATATAAAGATTTACCGTAAAAGTTGGGTTACAAGCCGCTTCTACCTCCGGTGGGTGTCCCCGCTGCAGCAATCTAGCAGCAGCGCAAGCTAGCAGCAGCGCAAGCTAGCGCTGCTGCTAGCTAGCGCTGCTGCTAGCTCCCCGCTGCTGCAGCTGCTACTGGCCGCGTCCCCTCTGCCCGATTCGGGTGTCGAGCCGGGGCTGGTCTCGCTACCTTCGGTGGTTGTCAGAGCACTAGCAGGATTGCTAGCTGGCTACAGCGGGGAGCTAACGGGGACACTGACCGAAGGTAGTAGCGGCTTGTAACCCGACTTTTACGGTAGATGTACTTTATGAACGTGTTTTATGAACGTGTTAATACTGCAAATCATGATTAATTCAGGTAGTTACTACTCGTTAGTGCTACCAAACTGCTTTTTTAAAAGAGTGTACGCAACTTTAAGTGTAGAGCACTCAATGAAAAAGCAATGAGAGATAAATGGATTAACAAAGACCCAACAGCGCCACTGAATTAGAATCAGATACACGATCAAAGAAATATCATGAATACAAATGTTGAAGTTGTAAAAAAGTATTTGAGAAGATGAAACTGATAATGTCTTTAAAGACTTGTGAGTTTGAGATACTCCACATGCAGTCCTGATAAAAATCTCTCTGGCTGTGCCCTCTCTCTGCTGGTTGACTTTCTGCAGCAGACAGATAACGGAGCTCCAGCAGAGCTGCCTGTCCACTTAACCGGCCATGACAGCTCCCACGCTGGGCTTCCCATACCCTCTCTGGCCCATGACTTATTTATTTTACATTTCTTTGTTCTTCCTCCCCACCCAACACGTCTACAGTGTAAGGGCTTACGGGAGGAATTCACCCTTGGTTACTCTAGTGAGTCCGATGTTTTTTGTGATTAGTGGATCTGACTCTTCGTGTGTGACGTTATCAGTCGGCTGTTTTCCTTGGTCCCAGAATGCATTTCAACAGGTTGGACTTCTTTAGGATATATAATAAATACACCCTATACTCAAAACACAACTTTTATTTTGGGTTGCAGTGCATTCTGGTCTATTCAGCCGCTGCAGAAGTCCTGACAACAAAACCTAATAATTGCTATTGATGTTTTAGAAAGAGCCCCAAAACAAATGATGCTGTCGTCTGTATTTGACCAGTAACCCATGGGGATGACCTGAGTCACTAAGCACTACAATGGATGCAGAAATACATAACAGGACAAATTGCCCAATAGCGATTTTCTGTCATTCACAGTATTTTTGTGTTTCTTAACTCCTAAACACTTTTATTTTACTCAATTTTCACAGCATTTCCAATAAGACCAAACGTTAGAATTTATTGGGAAAAAATTGACGGAATAATTTCCATATCCATGAATACGCCACCATAAATAACATTTATACAACCACAACAAAGGGTGACGACATCATCAAATGACATCATCAAATATGATGACAGACATACAAAGCCTCATTTGAAAACCTCAATAGAAACTTTTGATGTAACAAAACAATAAAAATAAGAAAGAGAGACTTTAGCCCTAAAATGTGGATGTAGAACATCTCTTATTAGCGAGGCAATCTGAATCCATGGGAATGGCGAACTCCCCCACAACCAATAGAAATTGTTATGTGGAGAGGCAATAACAGCTATAGCTAAACAAAATAATCTTAAAATGAAAGAATTCTTATTTTACATATATTCCATTCCTTTAATTTCCAAATGCAACAATGATTCAATGACAGTGATGATTACAATATTGTGATGAACTAATAAAGGAACAGCAGGCTGTATTATAAGTGATATAGACATTTTAATGTTATGCTTTATGTGAGGTTTTAAGGCCAAAGAAAAGGAGTATATTATTTCGTATTTTGCAAATTGAGACTTGTGAAATGTAGCCAAATTAATTTTAAAATACTGCAATAGCCAGCCAGTAGGAAACATGTGTCAAGACGTTTCTGTTCTTTTGCCTTTACCTGCAACACATTCTGCGGGTGCAGTAAAAGCTGCCATGGGAGGCCGAGGAGGACGTTGTCATTTCCAGTTCTCTGTATTGTTTGTGTCCTCTCGTCCCTCTGTTCACAACCTGTTGAGTCTGGCAGGCTGTTGCTAGGTTACTTTACCTCCGCACTCCGTTCAAGGTTTCTGTGTGTGTGCGTGTGTGTGTGTGTGTGTGTGTGCAGGAGGAGAAAGCAAAAATCTTCTAAAGTATGGATGTTTTTGCTTTTGAAGTGCAATTTTTCAAAGCAAAAAAGGTGTTTTAACTTAGGAGTGGGCTAAAGGATCAGGTGTGTGTTCACGGTGAGGGAAGTAGGCATGCAGATGTGAGGGTTAGGGATTTAATGAATGTGTGTGTGTGTGTGTGTGTGTGTGTGTGTGTGTGTGTGTGTGTGTGTGTGTGTGTGTGAGAACGAGTAAGCACATGCATTTTGCAAAGATAAGAAACAAACAGACCGGAGAAGTGAAGCAGAGTGCCTCTTTCCCGTAAGTGCGTGGAACAAAAAAGAAAAAAAATCAAATAAGTCAATGTTCAAAATCTCGTAAGGTACTGATCCTACAAAGTCATTCTGGATACTGATATTGCCTCCTAAGTAACACTGTAGTATTCCAGTACCAGCAGACTGTTCTCACCGAAGTAAACTCAAGAAACACGTCTTCTCTGCGTCACATGACTGTTTCAATCGGGACATTACCGGTCCGAGTTACAGCTGAAAGAAAATAGTTTCACATGAATGTAAACGTAGTTTAATGAATGAATGTAACATAGTATTTCAAGGGAAATTGCTACAGTAAATGATAAATGTGGCCTTTTAAATGAGCCGCAATGGATGCACAAGCATGTTCGTCTCATACGTCGGAGCAAACAAAATCGACTTCACGTCCCACTTCTCATGAATGGTTGGTAAATATGCAGCCTCGGATCCCAAGAACCTCCTCCCAGTTATCGGCATAATAATAATAGGCCCTCGGGGGTTTGCATTAATGTGACGATGGCGGCGGCGTTATTCTCCATCCTGTTAAACTCTTTATTATCTTGACTATACTCTTTTTTTCTTTTTTACGACCCGCAGTGTCCCTTTTTAACTTTCAACTTCTGCAGTTTACGACAACAACAGGGGCAGATTTACTACTCTAAAGTCTCAGGAATTTTTGTAATCAACGAGACCAAAGCAGGCTCGGTCATTGCGAACCAACGACCGGCCAACTTGACATTGTTTCTGGGACCAGAGAGACTCTGTTATCGTATTATCAGCATGACACTGTATCGTTAAAGCAGAACCCCCTATTTGGAGGCTCAGCTTGCTATCGTCTTGGACAAGCAACAGAAGTTAGATATTTTCTTTATTGCTCTATTTCTAACTGTCAATTATTTTACAAGAGAAACTTCTTGATTAAAACAACTTAATTTCAAGTTAATTATTTACTAACTGAATGTTATCTCAAGTAACGGGTCGCTCCAACACTGCGGGACAATACTGCCCAGTGGATGTGTTCTTCCTAAATTATTATTGTTTTCCTAATATAACCTTTAACCTCACAAAATAATCTGGTTAGCTACTGTAAGTTTATCTAACTACTTTACTACTGCAGTTAGTAAGGTAAATGAATATCTGCAACCTACGTTTCAGCATAAAAACACACTTTTTGTGTGTGTGCGCGCGCGTTCTTTGGCTCCAAATAACCTTTTTAGATTCTTTCTTTTTTTTCATTCATAAATTTCCCATATGTGAACTGAAAAACAGCGACCTCGTCCTTCTTTGTGCCATTAAAAAGCGATGCAGCTTTTATAGTTTTGCTCGTCTGCCGGAGGGCTCGATCCTTTCTGGAGACGCTGGTTATCACTCTGCACTCTGGTGCCGTTATCAAGCTTAAACATCTCAATAACACTCGTTGGCCTCCCGCACCTCTCGTTTTACAGCTCATCCGAACCCTTGAGACGTGGAAGAAGAGGCACAGTGGAACTTTAATGAGGTCAAGGGTCACGATCCATTGAATTGATAACACAAAGTTCCAACAGAAAACGTGAATCGACATACTTTACCAAGTGGAACCAAGTGAAACCATCTCAGCCAGTGCAACCGTAAATACTTGAAGATGGATCTTAGGCCAGATTAAAGGTGTTTGTGTGTGCAGTGCGTGGGGGATGACAGGGTTTTGTGTTTATAGTTGTCAGGCTGGCAACTATTATTAGATGGTCCCCAGATTGGAGAGCCAGAGGTTGGTGCTGATACTGGACAGCATGCCATAAAACAAAAAAAAAACACTCACAGACAAACAAAAAGCACAGCGATGGGACATGTAGACAGCCAACTGCAGCCTTAAAAGGCGTGTGGTGTTGAGCTGCATCCCAGTATGCTACATAAGAGTGCCAGAGCCTTATTTAGCCTGCGGGCTGCTGTCCACACACGCACACGCACACACACACACACACACACACACACACACACACACGTGCTGGGGTAGATCTGTATTGACTACCGATGCTGCTGGGCCATCACCCCTGTGGCCGAGCGCACGGCCCTGCTGTGGAACAGAGCGGCTCTGGCTTCCTGCAGCAGATCAATGCAGCTGGAGAACCTTTGGATCCCCCGCCCGTCTGCTCGCATCACCCAGAGGGCCGCTTCCTTCGCTATCAGGATAGGAAACTAAATCAATTTGTTTCCGTTCGTTTCGGGTGATATTTGGCGCCGGGGAGTGAAGTCTTTATCGGGGAAACGTCTCTGCGTTTGTCTCACAGAACTAGTAGTCGCACATAATTTATTAAAGGCAAAACACGATAGAGATGATGTCGGCGAGCACCAAAAAGCCATCAAGATCATTAACGTGGCATCTACTAAAATATCTCAAATAAATTCCAGAAAACTCAATGCTTAGTCCACAAAATGATAATCCTCTCACAGCCCGTATGCTATAAAACAACTGGATGATGAGCGAGACCATTTGGTCAGCGAGCATCGAACCTCCGAGCTCAGCAAATATTTGCACAGTGATAAATAGTTTTCATTCAATATCCCCAGTGCTGTGTGAGATGATACCCTTCCCCGTCCAGTTTCCCTCTTCGTCCTTTAAGGACAGGGTCACGTTATCTCCAGTGTCTTAAAACCCGTTTTTATTTTACAGTAATATTCTCTCTTTACTGGAAACCAAGTGTCTTTCCATCAATCTGTTTTAATTGCATTTTAATTGAGCACATAAATGACGATAGTGGAAAAAAGCTGAATTTAAGTATTTGCACTCTTAGACAATAAATCACGACACACATGAAGCATATGACTTAAACGTCCGCTGAACCTTCTGCTTCACGGAAGAGATGAAAAATATCCGCAGTTGAAAACGACGAGGAGGCTCAAATTAATACTTTAAACAAACCAGAAATTAAATATTGATCTTATATTTATATATATTGTTTTTTTTGTCCGTTTGACACTCTTTTAAATTCACCATCTTTACACAAGGCTATAAAACCACCTGACTGGGGACTTGGTTCCATAAATCAACTCCTAGTTTTCCCATAACAGAGGTGGACCGGCGTTTTCCTCTTCCAATATTGCGGGAATTGATTTAAAACTTGGAGAGACTACAGAGAGATCATCGTTTGCAAAAATGTGACTTGAGGATTGGTGGACAAGAACCCACAGTCTGCTTTCTAAAGCTCAGGTGAAGTCAATATGTGTCAGAAATCTGAGTTAGATACTTCCAGCATTTCTGTCTTTTTAGAACAACATTTCTTGTTGTGTTTCTATTGCGCTGCCTTGCCTCAGCAAACAGGCTCCTTCTGTATTAAAACAGGGACGGCTTTCATGTTTGGACATGCAAGCTTTGTTCTTCCCAAATACTTTCCCTCTGAACTCCATCGTAATTCTCCCGGCAATACGTCCCAGTTTTTAAGTATTTTAGTGAGTGCTTTATGATTCTCCTCCACCGCCATCGTGTGCTCTCTGCTGTGGCATCAGAGTTTGGAAACCGGCGGAATAACGGCTGAACGCTAAGAGAGCCACCAAAAGCTGCAGAGAGACGATAAGAAACTGTAAAGCCTAGACTGCAGACTTCCTAAAGTCTGTTTAGTAAGATACCTACATGTGAATAAAAAACTCTTTATGAAAACGATATATTATGACATCTAATGTAGGTTTTGGTTTAAAGGCTTTAGCTCTTCATCCAAAACAGCTGAGTGGCTACTGTCACTTTGTTTAGCTTACAAACAGTTCTAGCTACATAAAGAGGTTTACAGTGTATAACATAGCTATGTAAATATGTTCATCTTATTAGTTACTAAGTAGTTATTACATGTTTACACCCAGTAACTACCAGGTGTAGCTGTTGCCGACTGTGGCTTGTTAACACACAACCTTTTTAGAGTGAGTTCAATGCTGCTTCAAATTACCGTTAGCTTGGTTAGCATAATCTGATATTTCCCACTCTTTCTGAACTCTACTGTATACTAAATCTGCCCAAAAAATACATACCGTACTTTTCGGGTTATAAGCCGCTCCTACGGCTGATCAGTGTCCCCGCTGTAGCAAGCTAGTAGCGCTGCTAGATAGCGCTGCTAGTAGCGCTGCTAGCTAGCGCTTCTGCTGCTACCGGCCACTGCTGCTGCTACTGCCCGCTGCTGCTGCTACTGCCCGCGTCCCCTCTGCCCAAGTCGGGTGTCGAGCCTGGTCCCGCTACCTTCGGTGGTTTTCAGGGAGCTAGCGGAAGTTAGCGGGGAAGTGACGGAGCGCTAGCAGGAGCCCCAGCTGGCTACAGCGGGGAGCTGTCGGGGACACTGACCGAAGGCAGTAGCGGCTTATAACCCGAAAAGTACGGTATTTATCCTGCATACACTTATAAACAAAGAATTGGCATTTACGTTTAATATCATTGTTCCCTGAAGCAGTTTTCTTTCTATAATAAGCAACTAACAACAATGACAAGGTGATGACTAATGGAACTTTACATTTTTGGGTTAAATGAGTAAATAAAGACAAATTATAATTGCACGTAGCTGATATAAAAAAATAAAAAGTTCAACAATAATTTCTGTAATATTTGGTTTGCTACAACATGTGATGCTCCAGTGTTTACAGAGTCTATCGCTGTTGACTGTTGCTGCAGAGCAACTAGCGAGTAAGAACTAAGAACTTGAGCCGTACAACAGAACCTGTGCAGCACTTATGCTGGAGGAGTTGTGTCGCCCACTACAGCGTTACATCTCCTGTGTCAATATTACAAAGTCTGTCTCTTTTTTCTTTTTTTTACCCTGAAACCGTTTCTAAATAGCTGCAGTTCTTTCCCAATGCATTCATCTTGTCCTAAAATAGCCGAAACATAAACATTCTGTGTGCTTTAACCTTCAATGCATCTCTGTGTGTGTGCATCTTTTCGTTGTCTGGTCCAGTGCAGCTCGACTTCTCCTCCGCCGTCGTATCCGTGCAGAGCTCGGCGGGCTTTCTCTCCTCCTCCCTTTTTATTATACTCGTCTCGGGAGAAGGAGATAAATTAGTAGCCAGACATGTTTGCACCCTGTTTCCCCCCCCCCCCCCCCCCCCCCCCCCCGGCTGTCCCTGCGTTCCTTCTTGTTAGGGAACTAGCGGAGGCATTGATCAAACACGAATCTGGCCTCTTGCATCATTACCTGCAGAAAATACATCGTCGCAACTCAAGACAGCAGCTGCTGAGGAGGGGAGAAAGGGTCTCTTTCCACAGAGCTAACAAGATCCTTACTGAGGGAGAAGAGTGCGAGGACGGTGGGCAGGGAGGGGGAGGCGAATGCAAACAGGTATAGAGAGGCGAAGGAGCTGGTGGGAAGATGAACGGACAGGGAGAAAGAGAAGTGCTGTTGAGAGTGGGTTTGTGGAGAAAAAAAACAGTATGTGAAAATGGAAGCTCGAGGGGACATTCAGAGATGCTGCGGGGAAAGAGCCGGCAAACAAGTAAGAATGGAGTATGAGGGAAAAACAGCAAGGTTTGCACAAATTGGCCTCCCAAATGAAAAGGGCTAAGGTGAAGCTGGTGGCATGAATAACGCACGAGGAGATTTGGCTGCAAAGATTTTGCCCTCGACGACGGCCGAAAGACAGAAAAACATTTGGAGTTACACTGGAGAGAGAGAGACACTAGATTACCTCTCATCCATCTTTTTTTTTTTTTACATCTGTTAAGAGGCTTACAGAAAGAGAAGGGAATCTGCAAACGCAGAGACTGTTTTCTCTATTGTCGAACAGGTGAAACGAAGCTTTTGTTGTGCGACTTGTTTTATTTCAGTACGTTACAGCAGAGGATCCACAGGGGTCGGGACATGAGGCAACATTCTGCGACGAATTCACGGACAATATACTTGACGCCGCCGTGGATTAGTCGTTATGACCCTATTATGAGAATAAAGATGGCGATTGATTTTTGTTGCATCAGTGGAACAATACAATGAATACAAAATCGTGATGTGAAAAATGTCCTGAAGAAGAACACAGCTGTTCAGAAGAAAAGGCATTAAACAGACTAGATGGCTCTTTCCATTACTTTTTCATTCATCTGTAAATTGTGCTTTAAGGGTTGGTTCACTCAAATTACTAAGCAAACAATTATAATAGATAATAATAGAATATCTCAAGTCAAAAGCATGAGCATTAGGGTCAACATATTTAAAAAAAAAAAAAAAACGAAATATTTCCATTAACCCATAAGGACCCACCACGTCCTTTAAGTGTTCTGGAAAGTTCCATAAACAGCTTCATCCTTGATTTTTAACTCATGAAGTGACACCAACTGAACATCTTGGTGGGTCATGTGACAGGGTCATGTGATGTTGGGTTCCCATAACAACCTTTCCAATATGGCTGATCCAGGTTGTGACAGATCTGAAGAACATGCTAAATTTTAAAAGCTTGTTTTTCATTGTTAAAGGTAATATTTACCCATTTTAAGAATTCTAATGTTTAATTAACATGTCCTTTAATGTATTGAACCTGCTGTGAGAGCATTTCTTGAAGAAACTGATATAAAACAAATCAGATAAAAATCGTTGTCACATCGGGACGTTAACCTAAAAATGTCACGAAGAACCCAGTGTGACATTTAAGCACAATACGAAAAATAATTATGATCTGCTCAGTTAATTTGGCTGATTCAATAATATTTAGCTAACATATTTTATATTGTTCAATCCAAAGCATATTAAAACAAATAAAAACCAAAAAATCATGTTATAATTATGTCATTATTAATAAACATTTTTTTTTTTTTACCATTAACGCCCAATGTGACATATATGTAACATTTCAAAAAAGTTTACACTATCAGAAATGTGTTCTACGTGGTCTATTTAGTCTGTATTATGTCCCCCATAATTTTCCTTGAAGGAGAAATGGGTCCAGGTTCGTATGGGCTAAGGTACAAACCACCGACGCGCCGCACGTTGAGCTCTTTTTCTGGTCGCCCAGAGTTAAAATGTCGTCGGCTTTGGGTAAAACACAGCGCCATGCTGCGCGGGGGGGGCGGTTGTTAATGTTAGGTTTGCCACAGAGTTGTAAGCAACCTATTGTCTAGAATATAATTGTGTGTTGCAGCATTATGGTTTCCCCAAAAGAAATAATAACAGCCCCAGACCAAAAGTAGGAGGACAGGGCTGTCCGCATAGTTATTCTAGGATTTCTAGCTCCACCCCTTGTACGATAGAGATTGATTGAATTTTATTTTAGGAGCACACAGCTTTTTAAAGACTACATGAAAACATCTCAACAACAAGTCTTCCCCCCCGCACAGTTATCACAGGTATTATGTGGAAGGAGGTAGTCGAGTAACGTGTCTCTAAATATTTACCATCTTGCATGGCTAATAACACTGGGGGATGAATGCGCTCTATAAATGTAAGTAGCTCCCACAAAGCGTGTTCAAAATAGTGCTGACCAGCCAACCTGACACGCTCGGGTGAAAGGTTTTCAAACGTCTCGGCTTGTGTTGGTATTGTTGCAGGCAGGTTGCTTTAGGAAGCACATCTGAAGACTCCTGTCTGTGTGCACAGGGGTGCATTGTAGACGCAGTGCTTGCTTGCTTGCTCAGTCCTTTTTCTTTGCCAGCTTTGCCTACACGTATTCCTGCTTCAAGCATTAAAAAAAAAAAAACACAGACCTCTGCAGAAGAGGAGATGTGTGTGTTGATGCTGTTATAAACCCGTAACCCTTTCAAGACTTTTAGAGCCAATGTACCCCAGTGCAATTGTGTATTGTGTCTGTTTTTGTGGAGAGTGTGACATAGAATATATATGTATAGAAAGTGTTGTGTTTGGACCCTGGGGCGGGGGGAGATTGGTTCTTTTCCTATCTTCCTTCTCCCCTCGTTAGACTTCCTTCAACCTCATTAGTTGAGTTCACATTGTTTCTCAGTGCCAGCGAGAGGACAAAGCTTTCGCTTTAAGGAACTCTCTGCCTTCTCAAATCACATCTTCCTCATTTAACTCATTCCCTGGATTCACGAGCCTGCTACGAACAGCCAGCTCGTGTACCGGAGACGCTCTGAAGAGTTTTTATTTAGAAACGTGCCACAGGATGTCGAGTTGATGAGAAGCTTGCGCCCTGAGAAGATTCATTTACTCAATTTCCTATGGTTGTTATTGAGGAACATCAGCTATTCCTTTCTTGGCTGAACCGTCAGTGCAGTCCCCATTTCCTGTTCTTGGTGACCACATTTTATTTTGACAGCGCAAATATGTCTTTTATGTCTATTCAGGATGCATTAAAGAGAAGATGTGAATGCCAAGTGGAAATGGTTGGAACCACATGAATCATGTCTGTGAAATATATAGATTAAGCAAACATTTGTGAAATAATTACTTATTGTCAGAATTCTATTTGTTGAGCTTTGTTGAGTTCATTTTTATCTATTTAAAGATTTTAGTTTGAAAATATAGCTCTCCAAAAATCGTAGCCAGTTAGCTCCTGTTAGCTAAAAACACAGCAATCACATTCTGAATCAACAAACTAGTGGCTTATTTATACAGTTCACACAGTAACTAACCAGTTGTTTTATTTAGCTTAACAAGGCTGTTGTTAAGCTAGCCAGCTAACTAGCACGGCTGGGTTTTCAGCTTGAGAAGTTTCCGTGTTAACGGCAGCAGCTAGCGTTAGCTGGATAATTCAGCTAACGGCAGCAGCTAGCGTTAGCTGGATAATTCAGCGTTTTGATTCAATAAATACCCTTAAGAGAAAAGTACGCAGCTCTGTGAAGAGCCGAAAGAGTCTTTCTCTTTCTCTGTGGTCGCTGCAGCCAACACCGTATCTTCAGTTCAAGCTAGCAGGAGTTGGGTGGCTAAATGTGGTAGCAATTGTTAAGCTTGCTAGAGGCTTCAGTGATCGGCGAGAAAAACTGACAATCTGACATGAATTAAAAGTGTCACCACAATGCCAAACTAAAATGAAAATAATTTGAAACATGTTTGAAAGGGGCCTTTTGAAATAGGAATTCCAACTTTCATTGGGGACATGATGGACTGTGAACATAAAATGTCCCAATAATGAGTTTTAATATAATTGTACGAGAACATTCATCATCTCTTTTCTCTCTCTTTCCTCCCAGCATCAAGATGGTGCTGATGTGGACCAGCGGCGACACCTTTAAAACAGGCTACTTCCTGCTCACCCAGGCTCCCGTGCAGTTCTGGATATGTGGCCTGCTGCAGGTCTTAGTGGACTTCACCATCCTGTTCCAGGTTTACTACTACAGCCGCTACCCACAGAAACCAGTGTCCCACACTGTCTCCCACACCACCAGTGCCAAAGCCCTCTGAAAGCCGCTGCCAGCTCTCTGCGGACGCCAACGCTCAAAAACACCAGCGACGAAGCGTTTGGAGAGCAGCTGCGGACATGTGTCAAAACATACATGAGCTGATGCAGGCTGCTCACCCTCTAGTATACAATAACACACACACACATGAATAAGGCATGCACATACACACTTGAGGCACGGACAGACACTTGGCGGTGTCGGCGTCTGCAGCGAAACCCGAAGGACACTTGTTCCAAACAAACGGCACCTTTTTTTTTTCTCCGTTTTATTTATCCCACAGACTTCTTCTCAAGGCGGCGGTGTGCCTGTGATTTTTTGCAACGCAGACTTCTTGAAAGAATATATCCTTGAATCGACCTGTGCATGTGGAGAATATTATGCAGATAAGTCAATAACTGCAGATGAATGCGCTGGAATCTGTGCTCGAGGACCAGCTTTTGTCATCCGCATCCAGCTGATGATTGTTGCATGGACCCTCTGCCTTAAACCCCACACGGTCACACACGGCTTGCTGCGTTGCCAGCAATGCACACGTATGACTCAAATCAAAAAAGCGATCTTAATAGACAACGTTACTGAATGTACAAAATGGTATTTGTTATTTGTGTTGTTTTCCCAACACGGTGGAGAAATGCTGGTCAGTCTACCGCTTGTTGGACAGATGGTTGGCCGCCATGTGCGGTGACACACAGTGTTGTGTGTTAACAGAGGAATCAAGTCGCCTCTAGTTTCTTTACAATCCGACTTCACCGAAAGATGAAAAATCCCAAAGGCTTGAAGATGCATTGTATTGGCTTTTTTTTTTTTTTAAGAAAAAACGAAACAAACGATGATACACGTTAGCGGCCTTGGTGGCGACGGAGCGATGAGATAATCGAAGCTTCGTGAGTCTTCTGTCTGGAGCCGGCGTTGCTGGAAGGCCAAAAGGTGTTCAGGGTTTCGGGGGGAAAAAAACATTATGAAACATCACGACCGGTTTTCAGGCTGCGTACAAACGCCAAGATTTTTATACTGAAAGCTGTTGATGACATTTGTATATCTTATATTCTGATTCTGATCATTTTCATTCCACAATAATGATTAAAAAAAAAAAAACGCCAAAGGAGTTGATGTGCATTTAGACTAAACACAAGGCCACGGTCTGAATAACAAGATGGAGGTGCAGCAATAGCGTCCATCACTCTGATCTGTAAGAATCACTTTATATGCACAAAGTTACTGAGATCTGGAGAGGCAGCGACATCTCTAAGATCAGAAAAGCTATTATTGGACCGGTTATTATTGCCAACAGAAATTAAAACCAAATTATCCTTTTTAGTTTACTCATTTTGATATTTCTGAATATGTTCAATTGTATCTTCACTTCCCATCATGTCTGAAGTGTATTATTTATATTGAGAATCCCCGCTCACGAGGCCACATTACTGCGTCCACATTACTCGTCGCCAAATTCATTTCCTGTTTCCCGAAAGGGAAAGCAGCCACATAACACAGTGGATATACATTTGTGTGTCGTTGTTGTTGTTTTGGTGTCAGGACTGTCAGCCCTCCGGTGCAGTGTGTCCCAGAGCAGACCTGATTCTGTCCTCGGCCTCAAAACATGGAAACTTCCCTTCTTGTTCCAGAAGGACGTGCCTAGAAATATGTCTTTCCTTGCTCTTAAATATAGAAACATATGGCGGCCCCTTGGTTTCTTATTTGAGGGTGTGCACCTTTTTGTGTCTAACACCTATTTGGTCACCCTATTTATTTCATTGTCCTTTTTTTAATTATTATTATAAATCTTTAAATGCCAGTGTAAGATAATGTATGCTTACTGTTTGTATACTGTGAGATACCTGACATGTTCAAAATGACCTCAGAGTTTCACTTTATTTACTCTTTCATTCCATGTGTCAGATTTTTTTTTTTTTTTTACTTCGTGTTTTGTATCATTTCGTCCATTTATTTTCACATTTAGAGGTATTTCCCCATATAAACTGACATTTTGTGCATCGTCTTATTTGTGAGACCCACATCTAGCTTTGTTGATGTACCAAAAAATATAATTCCCATGTACGTTCAGTTTTTATGCCATTTTTCCTCAGTTACATTGTTGGTTTATGTTTATTTGTCAGTTGTCCATTTCAATAACTAGTCAAATCCATCAAGACTTTTTAAGTGTTTAAACGCAGAGTACAGCTGAGAATCCAACGTGACATTGACGCACAATAAAGAGGACACGGAGAGATTCACGAGTCATGTTTTGTTTGTGTCTGCAGACGTCCACGCAGCTCTGGCACACATCAATTGTCAAAGAAAGAATAAGCCACGCAGCCGAGGGCCGTCTTTGGGCATCTGCCATCTAAATAGTAAGCACATAAATTGCTCTCGCATGGATCTCTCCGCTGGTACATGGACGAGACGAGACGGTACACGGATAATGGATGTGCCAGCCGAGAAGGAGCGAAAAGGTGGATTTGAAAAGGAGTTATTAATTAAGGCTTTTTTAATCTTTGACTGCCATTAACCAAAGACCGTCTCTTGTAATGCAGATTTGGTTTTACTTTTTTTACTTATTTTTTTTTATGCAAGATGTTATACTATTCATTTGCCAAACAAAATCCAAGATAAGATATAATAATAGGTTATAATTATTTCATTCAGAATACGTTTTTATGTCATAAGACGTTATTTAAAATGTCAGTACAGAATGTCAAAAATCTACATTAAAAAATCATTAAAATTATGTCATTTAAATGTCATCGTATTAAATGTCAAAAATTTACATAAAACAATTAAAATGGTATAGTATAACAGGTAATTAAATAGTATAGAATAGTTCATAAAAACTCTGTGCAGTATTCATGAATATTTTATAAAAAGTTATAGTATAGATGTCATTCAATTGTAATCAAAAGTCATAGTGTTAATTAACAGAATTCATTTATTATCAATAACGAATGTGGAAATAAAAACATGAACCGAACCGCAGATAAACCAATGTAGGAGTTTCGAACAGAACTAAAGCGCTCACTCTCGAGAGCATCCTTTTGTAAAATAAATGGCTGAATCAAAGCGTCTCCACATTGGACTGCGTTCAATATGATCTTTATAAAAATAAATAATAATAAGTTGTTCATCAGGCTACGGATTCATAAATCAAAGCACAAATCCATTGAAGATCGCTTTCTATTCAAACGATGTGTCGTTGCACCATCTATCATCATCAAAACAATATTTTCATTCCTTAAAAACCTTCATAATATATATATATATAATAGTTTTAAAAGAGTAATATTTCCATAATAGTATACTAAGATTGCGACACGTCCTTACAACCTGTATGGCACAAAAATATCTCAGAATAATTTGCTCTCTCGAGTTTTGAAAGCTTCCAACCTGACAATAATTTAGGGAAATGTGTCACTTCAACACATTTTTGGATTTGAGTACAAGGCACTCAAATCCAAAAAATGGTGCTTTATTTGCAATGATATGAGGAAACCATGTGAGACTTTGAACATTATTACGGTATTGGAACGATTCATTATATTAAATATTTTTAGACATAAGCTTTTGGGGACTTCTGTTTCCACCGCCTGTAGGTGGATGTATCACAGTCAGTTAGTCAGTCAGCCGTTTGAAGAAAATCCAACTGGGATTACACATATTCCTCAGTGTGCTTCTCTCACCGGATATTTTTATATTTAAGAATTTACCCCAATATGTGGCCAGATGGCTGGCACCAACATCCGTCTCTCCAAAAGAGACAGTAGCTCTTAAACAGTGCTGTCGGTATCAGGGATACTAAGTAATCACTGATAATATCTCCAAAATGAGTGGTTATAACTATAGTGAAACATGTACAAACCTTCCAGATTTGTGTAGAGGATCAAGCAAAAAATAAAAGCACTTTTTTTGCAATGTTGAATTATAAGCAGCCAGCAAAATCCTTAAGTCATCTTCTGTGCACCCTCAGTACTGACTGCCTATTTTTTTTTTAAGTACATTGCAAGTATACAATTTGACTTGATGATGCTGCAACACAAAAGTTTAGGAGGTGGCCATCTGTGCTGGACGAACAGATATGCGTAAATCATTACTAAACAAGGCAACAACTAAAACTTTACTAAACCCTTGATAAAAGCAAACAAAGCCTATTTCCTGAAAACCATTCTTTTAAATCACCGGCATGGGAACCAGATATTAAACGGAGGAGCGAGTGTGTGCGTATAGCCCTTTGACAAATTAATTAGTTTTGTGTCATGTTGTGGATTAATAAGCTCCGCTTCATTGCAAATAAATGTGCTGACATCGTCATGTGCGTGTGTGCACCTTATATAACAAAGCTAAGTCATTTGGTTTGGCAATATGAAGATGGTATTGCACATCAATAATAAACTACTTGTCTCACGTCTCAGCAAATACCTTTATTTCAGACAATCCTCTCAAATGCAGCTACATGAGGAACATTATTCATAAGTCTGAGGTCTGAAAAACAACTTGTGATGTCGTGGCGTCTGTTTGCTCAGACTCATCTCAAGTCTGAAGCGCAGCCAGTGAGAATCCTGTCTGTCACTCATTTGACTGCTTCTTTAATGTGCTTGAATTCTATCTAAATTCTAAGTCAAATTTCTGCGGGCGGGAGAAGAAAAAAAAAGACCTCTGCAGCTTCCTCTGTAAAAACGTAAGAAACTCAGATACACTCTGGTGCACAAGGCGCTTCACACGATCAAAGCAGAGCCCTCAAATCTCCAGAGAAGGATCCCTCCTCCCCGCTCACAGTCCTTGCAGCTTGTCAGTGTGGACGTCCCGGCGCCGGCCGCTTGAAACGCAGACAGGCGGGAGCGGCTAAGTTTTCATGGCCGCTTTAATCTCGGCGGCCCGGCGAGCGGCCATGGACTTCCTCCGCATGGACGTGGCCGCGGCCTCCGTGATGCCGTGGTAGCTGTCCGTCTCCTGAGAGTCCTCGCTGTTCTGGGACTTGGTGCTGTCCTGCGAGTCCGGCTTCTGCCTCAGCGCCCGGATCTGCTCCTCCTTCAGCTCCAGGTACGAGCGGGAGAAGGTGTGAAAGATGGACGTGACGGGGAAGGCCATGAGGAGGATGCCGCTCAGGATGCTGCTGAGCGCCACCACCTGGCCGGGGATGCTCCTGGGCACCATGTCGCCGTAGCCCACCGTGGTCATGGAGATGACGGCCCACCAGTAGCTACCGGGGATGCTCGTGAACTCCTGCTTGGCGCCCAGCTCGCTCTCGGCGAGGAACACCAGCGGGGAGAAAAGAGCCATGGCCACGCAAAGGAACAGCAGCAGCAGGCCGAACTCCCGCGTGCAGCGCCTCACCGTCAGGCCGAGCGTCTGCAGGCCCAAGGAGTGGCGGGCCAGCCGCATCACGTAGAAGATGCGGAGAGCTCGCAGGACCCGGAGGACCAACCCCACCTTCTCCAGGTAGTTGTTCCCCGAGCCCGAGGGTTTCCCCCCCTCCGACAGAGAGTCCACGATGAGGGTGATGTAGTAGGGGAGGATGGCCACCACGTCGATGACGTTGAGCGGCGTTCGCAGGAACATGCACTTGCTCTGCGTCTGGATGAAGCGCAGCGTGAACTCCAGGGAGAACCAGGCGACGCACACCGTCTCCAGCACGAAGATGTTGTAGCACCTCTGGGAGCACTCGCCCTGCGGAGAGAAAGAAAAAGAAAAGCACTTAAAGACAGACGACCAATTCTTAACCGTAGACCCGCATGGGGGGGTCTGTGCCTCTTGTTCCCCGTGTTCAAGTAGTCGTATGAACCCCAAAGGAGTTCTATTACTTGTGTTATTTTATATCTTTTTTTTTCCAGAATTTATTTGTGAAAAAAAATTACATTTTCAAAAAAAAAAAAACTTTTATAACATATTTTGATCATAACAATGAATATCCAGCATGATCTATGCAAGATTTCCCAAAAATGTCTTTTGGAGCAGTCGCCGACTTGTACAAACTCCATGGTTCAGGCCCTTACCAACATCCCACATACTAATAAGACAACTTTTTGGAATGATTACGACCTAAAGAATAGGAATCAAAAATCACAATAAAACAAAGCATAGGCATATTGCCAACGATTTTCAGTAAAAAAAACGGTGTCGTTCGGTTAAAACTTTTTTTAAATACTTTTTTTATGGCAAAACATTGTCTCACTGAAGCATGCTGGGACTTAACATTTGCATAAGAGGCACAGGAAGCGGATACGTGAGACTGAGAGAAAGAAAAAAAACGTTTTGTGGCTTTACAGGTACTAATAAATCCTCCTTTAAATCCAGATTGAAGACTTTTCTGTTTGCTGTTGCCTTTAATTGATCCAGATTCAATTGCTGCATCTCACTACTGCATTTTATTTCTTAAACTGCACTGCAACTTTTATTCAATTTTTATTTTTTATTTAGCTTTTTGACTGTTTTAATGTTTTCTTAACTGTTTTAAATCCTGTTTTCTACTGTTTTAATGTTTTCTTAACTGTTTTAAATCCTGTTTTCTCTGCATTATGTTTTGATGCTCTTAATGGTTTTATGTGAAGCACTTTGAATCGCCTTGTTGTTGAAATGTGCTATACAAATAAACTTGCCTTGCCTTGCCTTGCCTAATAGGGGTTAGACTCCCACAAGCCCGTTGGGTTACGTTGATGTGTTTGTTAGTGAAATCCGACTTTGTAAGGAGTTTAGTGAAACGTTACGGTCGCCGCAGCAAGTTCACAGAGTCACGTAAGTACTTGCGGTACATTACAAAACAGCAGCAACAACCCCGTCAGCGAGCGAGATAAATAGCGCTTCAGACGAGGCGCGTGAAGTCATTGTTAGGAATCTATTTCAAAGACTTCTGTTTGATTGGTGGGTTTGTCGTTCAGGATCTCACGACAAAAAGGTGACGCTGAACCGATCCCGAAAGAAAAAGGTACTGAAAGATTCATGAAGTGTAAAACAAAAGGCCCTGATTGTCTGGTTTAGTAAAGCCCACTGACTCACACTTCAAACCCGACTGACGGAGAGGTGGAAGCTGTAGATGAGTAATTAACTGTCTCGCTGTCATCGTGGCGACTAAAAAGCCGCCACAGCTGAAATATTCCCTCTTTTAATGATAATCTATTTTTTTTCAAGACTGCTGAAATAGGGTTCATAAATATTTTAAAATATAATTATAAGAGATTACTTTATTATTAAGTCAAAGTCACCCCTGGAGGACACTGGGGGGAAAAAAAGTGTGTGCTTATGATTTTTCTGCATTTAATTAAGTGTTATTAATTACAAAAAAATCCTTGCTTTATATGTATCAGTTAATTATGTGTGGATTAGCTAGTATATGAGACATGTTGTGTAATACTGAGAGATATATATCTCTAAAAACATCTTGAATCTTTTCAAACTCCGTTCCCTGTTGACTTTGACTTTGTGCAGAAACCTATGATGACATTAGGGACACAAACACACACTTTGGTTGTACAGATTATCTCCAGGTGTGAATGTGCGCAGGCGTGAACGTATGAGCGAGACGTGTCCCTTAGTATTTGCTCAGTCAACATCCGTGCTGCCATGGAGACGTCATTCCAACCGACTGGCCTCAAAGAAAAGAAGTCCTCCTTCGCCGATTGAGCCTCGTGCATTTTTCAGTATATACTTAGTTTTGCATATAGCATGTTTTGTTTTGCCCTAGAGAGCAAAAAACCTGCTAAACCCATTAAGGACCATGTATGTCACTGATCGGCACAGCTGGAGCTGCAGTTTCCCCTCAGCAGCAGCAGCAGCAGCAATTACCCGCCATATGGATTCATCAAAAGTGGTATGGATCCATGCCGACCGATTTATGTGTTCTGTGCTTTAGTGCTTTGGTGCTGCGGTGGCGGAGTAAAACTGAACGCCTTTCCACTGACAGCTGGTTAATCACAGCGGCACGTCGCTCCTCCTGACAGGCGACGCTGGTTCGAGCTCCCCGACCTTTACTGAATCTCCAACGACTACTTTGAAAACCAAACCTCCACAGTGGGAATGTGTATAAAGTCAGCATTACTTACGAATGTATGATTAGAAAGCATTGCAACTTGTGTAAAAAACACACATCTAATAAGAAACACAACATTTTAAAAGTTCTATTTGACCGGGACACATTTCCATCGAGTCCCCGGCGAGCGGGAAACCTGCATCTCACCATCAGCCCTTATCTTTAGCTGTGAAGATTATTGTTCTAGCTGTCTGAACAGTTATTAGCCCGTCTGTTGGTCCACCAATATCTCAACAATTCCATGAATTACCATCTCACTTTGCACAAACATGCATGCTCCAGAGGATGAATCCAACTGACCTTGGAGACCACCACGGCCTTCACTTTGCTTCACACATTCATGGACCCCCAGAGGATGAAATGTTATATCTCCTCATAATAATGATCCCCCTGAGAGTTCATACAGGTTCGCCATCTGCATGCTAACGCGCTAAAGCTGAGCATCGACGTGCCAGAATCTCAACTGGGAACTTATTAGCATGCTGCTGTGCATTTGGCGCTCAAGATTAAAAACATGTATTTAAACTGCATGCCAATGACTACAGAAGAGATTCTACATGCAAACAGCTGCTCAAAAGCGATAAAAAGAAGCAAAATTACAATCATTTCCATCACAGCGTTATTGCGTGGGTGACCACAGTAGTAATTGAGGCTTGTTTGTATCCGCCTCCGGCTCAGATGAAGCGTCGCTACAGTGCAGACGTTTCGGTTTAGTCGCACTGAGGAGGAAAAGCAGAGTCACGTCAGAAAGTCTCTATTGGCTGCAGTCCACAGCCAACATTAAAATGAACAATAGGGAGTTAGTGCTCCACAGGTCCCTGGCCAGCTGCGAACAAGCCCATATATTCTTATTTGGGGCGATAAAATAACTGTGAGGTTCAGAGCACAGATTGTCAGCTTCTCTTTGAGGGGATTTTAAGCCGAATTGGACCAGAAATGTAAAAGGAAAGAAAAAAAAAAACATGTTTTATATTCGCCCATTTGAGAATGCCAAAAAACATTTGGATAGATTATAGAGGCAACAGTACTTTGCTGAATATCATTATATCCAGTAAAACGGCTTCTCCGTTCAGTTTCATATTGTTGCAGCATATTTTCTGTTTCTCTCCCCGAACCCATTATCCGCTTCACGGCTGGGTCATCAATCCACCTTTGAGTCCTCATGCAAAGTGTTTTCCTTAATACCATTTTTTTTGTATTTGCGGGGGGACATTAAAGCGCCGCTGAAGCTTTGGGAGTCGCAGCGGAGAAATTCAAAAATCCACCCTCTAACCACATGCTGTCATTCCACATCCAAAATAATACGAGCCTGAAGCCAAGACAAATAAATGTGCTCCTGTCCAAATCCTCAAGGAGCTCATTGGTTCTCACATGGTAACCAGTATGTTTCACACACCTCCTCTGTCATCCTGCTCCTCTGCGTCCACAAGGGAGTCGGTGTGTGTTTTCTATTTTTAAATGACACCGTCCCTTTCCTCGTAGCTGACCAGCGTGTTCATATTGTAGGTTTTCCCGGCTGAGTGCTTTCTCCACTCCCTCCTGATGTAGGCAGAAAAGCGGAGGATCAAATTAAAAAGCGCACAATTATCCGTCTCAGCGACCAGGGGACTCTGACCCCGTCACGGCTGAAGAGAAGCATGTCAACCACACAATGATGGAGGCGCCGGCCCGCCTCTGATCCCGCACAGATAAGTTGGAGTGGGTGTGATTCGCAAACACGCAGACTTCAAGTGGCGAGCCGGTTCTGTCCCTCGGCACGCCCATGCTTTTAATGGATTCATTCATTCGCCTCGCTGGGCTCTGCTCTCTGAGTGTCTGTGTGTGTGTTTGCTCTGCCGGCCAGGTTGAGTTGCAACGCTTCCCCTCTCATCTCCTCCAGAAACCGTCTTTAATAAGCTTCTGCAAAAAGAGGGAATCTCATTTCAGAACAACAACGGGATTGTGTGTGAATCCTTCAGGCTTTTAAAAAGGTCAAGCAAGTGTTATTTCCATAATCCACGAGAAGATGGCAGATTTACGATTGTATGGACAATAAACACAAGTCTGGGTTTCCCTTTTTAGCATTGGGAGCAAACAAATTAAGTGTTTTTAAAGCAGAAACATGACATGTGTGCAGTCATAAATATTTAAATGACTTGAAACCAGGAACATACAGGATGAAAAGGGCTCTATTACCAACAGTCGGTGCTGCCGATGAAGAGAAAGCATTATAGAAGCATGGTGCCTCATTTCTGCCTAAGATAAGATAGGATATTCCTTTATTAGTCCCGCAGTGGGGAAATTTGCAGGATTACAGCAGCAGACAGGTAAAGTGCACACAAGAGACATATAGTAAAAATATTATATACAGACAGAATAACATGTATTTATATTGCATCGGTTGAAGTGATTGAAGTGAATAAAGTGTGTGTTTGTGGTCTACTGGGCGCTAAGCTGCTTGTGCAGCCTGACAGCAGCAGGAAGGAAGGATTTTCAGTACCTCTCCTTCCTACGTGCGTCACAAGAAGACAACTCAAAACTTCAGAATAGCAGGACACTAGCTTAACAAAGGATGTTTTGCAGATACTGTAGGACTGAAATCTTAACCTGATGATGACGCTTTATTTCCGTGTCTGTCTGGCAGTCAGTCCATCCAAATATTTGTTGAGATATTTTACGTTGGACCAAAGCAGCGGACCAGGGACAGCGCTCCCTGTCGGAAAGGTTACTATGGGTGTGACTTCCTTTATCTTTATACAACGTCATCGGATATGCAACTAAGGCAATAATTGTGCACAACTAACTGCAAAGTGAAAAACCATGTGGTTGCTCAGCTCAACTACATTCACAAAAGTTTAATTTCCACAGGCAGAATTGATGCATGTCATTTATTGACTGGGCTGCAGTTTCGGGGAATTGGAAACGTACTAAATATATATTTTCCTTTTTATAGCCCTGAAAAATGCTGACGACGTCCTGCCACTCACACAGTGCATGCTGGGATAGGCTTCTGCCCCCCTCAGACACACACACACACACACACACACACACACACACACACACACACACACACACAGTTAACTATGTATTCAATAACCATTAGTACTCAAAGTAAGTAACATGCTGCATGTCACTGTCAGCACAGGGCCTCATGTACGTCTACTGCATGTCAAAACACTGTCAGTCAAGTATATTTTTCTATTCTCGTCTAAATTCCTCTCCCACAACCTTAAAACGACTTTTATTCAGAGTAAAAGTCTTTGACATTGAATGCTGGGTTTTGCGATTACTGTCTGGGAAAGTAGGGAGCAGCCAATCCGGAGAGCAGGATGGTTCAGGGGAACCTGCCTCAGGGACAAATGTGTGTCACTAGTCATTTTACACAAATTATAACAAATAAGACTGATGTGCAGTAGCTTAGGGACCTGCTGTGTGTCTAATCATTTCTCAAAATGACCAAATAATATCATCGTATTTCCCCCCCCCCCGGTGGTTTGGTGAATTTCCTCCGTGTGTGTGTGTGATTAGGATGCAGAATTATGATGAGCAGGCAAAGTAATCTGCTCAAACTCAGATTCAATAATTACATAAGCGTGATTACTTTCTCTGGAACTTTTTTTAAAGACTCTAATAAACATCGTCTTTGGCAAGAAGAAGAAGAAGAAGAAGAAGAAGAAGAAGAAGAAGAAGAAGAAGAAGAAGAAGAAGAAGAAGAAGAAGAAGAAGAAGAAGAAGAAGAAGAAGACTAATCCACCACCGCCATGGAGGTTGATCAAAACTTCTAATCATTTCAGAAATCTATTCATTTTTCGATCGCCTGGAAACACCGCTATAACTCACACGTGGGCATTGATCTCGGCCCGAGCAGTTTTGTTGCTTGTCAATATGTATTTATGATGGTCGGTCATAGGGAGGGCTGATGCGTGCTGCACTTTGCTGAGCAGAAATGTTTTGTTCCTTCCCACCTGCAATCCGCGCATATATTCTGAAAGCTGCAAGAGATTGACTCTTGCAGCTTTCAGAATATATGCGCTTCCATTAACACTCATTTACACAAATCAATACATGCATGTTACCTGTAAGGACCTGCTCTGATAATAGCCTGCAGGCCTGATATGCCTGATAATGGTATAGCTTAATAGCTGATCGTCCACTTCAGCCTGCAATAACAGCACTGTGTCTTCTCCCTGTATTGCATACACTGTTATTTATATCCTGTTCTCTACTGCTGTGACAACCAAAATTCCCCATGGGGGTGATTTTAGTTTCATCTTATCTATCCTAATCTATAATACCATTGATGATTATGGCTGTTGCCTGACAAATGTCTCTCTCTCTCACACACACATACATACAGTATACAATAAACAGTACTATAACTAATGTGAAGTCAACAGAGAGGAAGTGAATGAGTAAAAATGGTCCGGTTTTAATGTTTTAAAGTTTGCAAAGACAACATTTATGAGGCAAATGCAGCTCAAATGGGCTGAAAGTTATGCCATATATATATATATATATATATGCACATTTGACATGAAAGCTCAGTCTCCTGGGACTTTGATTCGATGGAACTGTTCCCTCGTATTCCCGGAGCATCATCAGTCAATATCCTTCACAGCCACCACAGCAAAGTGCTTCCTTTGTGGTTCCACCGGAAGGAATATTTAAATATATTTAAAATACCGGGTATTACGAGGTATTATTATTATTATGTTTCAAGTCGATGGCAGACAGCCCTACTCGAGCTGTAAATGTTTACGAATGCAAATGCTTCGACGGTAACAGGAGAAGTGTTTCCTGAGAAAGTCGGTGAACTCAGCCCGTGTGCTCGCGGCTCCGCGGGGAAGAGCAATTAGAGCGAGCTCAACTGGAGCATTTTTTTTGTTGCTGAAACCAAAGGGCTGGAGAAATACATCACATTATTTAACCTTTTCTTTTTGGGGGAACAGCTCAGTAAAGTATCATCATATAGCTTTTGCTGGTTATCTCTGTTTGTCATATTGTTAGGGTCACATTATGAACTTAAATTGATGAATACCTTTTTTTTTTATTGGATAAACTGATGGTACAGCTTTGACTGAGCCTATTTTTAATTGACATTGCCTTCTCATTTGCTTCCTGCAAAGTCCTATATTTATAATACCAGCTTAAAGAACTATTTTCTCTTGTCCAAAACTCCCCTAAATAATATGCTGGTGCTCATCCAATCTGTGAACATCACCTGTCACATGTTTTACCTCCCAGTAGAGGAGGTTTGCTTACCTCGTAGCATAAAACACGGCACAGTTCCCACGGGGATTTACAGTTCATACTTTGAATAAAAATCACTTCTCGACTCACCAGAAATTATTTACCGAACACCGAATGAGGAACACAAATCATCACCACCGTGATGGATCGCACACTTCTCTGAGCACGGAGCGGCAATACGTCAAACTCAGAGTCAGCAGGGATGAGTGATGTTCACCTCCTATTTTCAGCATATAGAAGACTATACGACAAAAGTCTTTCTATTTCTCATCCACTCCGTCCACGCCCTCTGAACTCTGCCTATATGTGATGATATATGGCCGGGGTGAGGGTGTACTCTTAAAGTGGCTGAGATCTACATCAGAATGGAGTGCACAGGGCTCTGAGGCATGAGCGGAGTCACCGAGAGGCTAGATCCATACTCTCGCTGGAGGCAAATGGGACAAGAACACAGTTTTCAAAGATGCTGCTGTGAAGAGAGTAAGCAATTCTGAGGGAAGAAATCAACAAAACACTTGAGGTTTAATCCCCTATTCATCCTGAGAGTGCAGAGAGCGGCCATGAAATGCGAAATGCAATATAGCTTCTTTTTTTGTTGTTGTATATTGTGTGTGTATGTGTGTGTGTGTGTGTGTGTGAGAAAGAGAAGGGTTAGAGAAAGGCTTCTTAGCCACCAAAAGCTTCTCTAAGAGCCACATTAGATTAGAAAGCCTGGCTAAGTGCTTTTCATTGCAGGAGGATCCCTAAATAAAAATGTTTCTGCCTGAACTCCCTCCTACGGCTCAAGTGACCAAGTCCATAAAGATGGACGCTTCCTGGGTTTAGGTTGCATCGCCCTCCTGCTTCACAGCGCAATTTCATTTTGGCTGGAGTCCACGACTGAGAGCTTCATACCATGACTTCATTTACTGGCAAATAAAAATGTTAAAATGCTTTTTGAGTGTCTGTGTGTGTGGAAGGGGCAGCTGTTTGCTGTTTCGCGTTTTAGCATCTTTCAGCTCGCTGTAACTTTATACTGTTTTCGTCCGGCGGAAACGCAGAAGTTCCTTAAACTTCCATTCTTTCTAATGGCCGTCAGACCAGACGGATCAGATTGTATCTAAGTAAGAAAATTACCCGACTTCTAACTGGATTTACAACCTCGGTAAACATTTCATTTAGTGAATTATTTTCCAATTTAGAATCAAATATATGATAAAGCAAGGAATGCTTTGTGGCGTGCGGCTGCCTTGTGATTGACAGGTCTCTACCAAGGCATTGTCCGGTCTGGGACTAGAACTTAAACCCTTTCACGTTGTGTTTTCAGTTCATTTTGGTCGGCTAAAAAATGTCTTATTCAGCTGACAGTTGTTGTTAGCTCCACCGTCTCATGTCACTCGTGGTTGCAAAAAAACAAGATGGCGACGGCCCAACGCGAGGCTCGATGGCAGCCGACAAACGGGACTTCTTGTATACGTTGTCTCTTTGAACTGAGTATTTAGCGGCTAAAGAGACATATTTTTCTCACAGGAGATGTTGAACACCTAAAACACAGCTAAAACTACCGCGTATATTTGAATACAATTGCCAGGGGGCCGAATAAAGGCCTCCAAGTGAATGCTAGTGAATGCTAGTGAATGCTAATGTTGCTAGTGAATGCTTCATATCTGCTGGTTGTGTACTATTTGCTAACATATTAGCCTTAAAAGGTGATACTATGTGTTGTGTTCAAAGCTTGTTTCCAATGCCCCAAACTGCCCAGTAAATCAGTTTTTTTATTTAAATGAATAATAATGTAATACAGTGCGTTTCATTGAAAGTATTAGAAGTTGGTTTAATGAGGTTTAGCAGGGGAGTGTAAGAGCTGCTGCCTTCATGCTGCCGAACACTGGAGCCATAACTGAGCTCTCAAGAACATTAGGAAACATTACAAATACACAATATATTACAATCTAGAAATGGGTATCTGAGGAAATTATCATTTAATTTGTTTCATTACGATAAGGATTATCTGTGCAGATAAATGGCTGGCTATCAAAGCTAATGGATATTGGGAAGTTGTGTAATAGGGGAGGAGGAGTGGGCGGACTCCACTGAAAGAGACGCGGTAATTAGCAAAAGCAATTCACCAATTTGAGCTGAATGCAAGGGTTGAGCTACTTAAATGCTTTGCTTGACATTCGTGTGAATGAAGACGACGCAGGAAGTCGAGCCCACTCGCGGAGCACTAACATACGTTTTCAGAGCGAGGCCAAATTCTTCTCCTAACATGGAGATAAGGAGAGGAGACGCTCCGCAGCCTTAATTCTGTCACCTCGGCATAAACCACGACTGCTGGGAACAAAACGGTGGAATCGTAGGTTTGTTTTGTCTCTTTTTTTTTGGTTTAGGATTCCTTTATGTGCACACGGAACAATTACCAGCGAGCCACAACACTTTTAGGACAAGGTTTTAGTTATGTGTCTCGATTTTGGCATTTTCGGGGGTGGCGCTTTGTTTTTATTTACCGTCTCTGGTGTTCATGGTGGTTTAAATTATTCAAATGAGTGGCAGCTTGTGGCTTGCCTCCCTTCGTCGTGTTATTCTAGGTGTTCCGAGAATGACACAGCCAGCTCATTATACCCATAAACCCTTGCGTTTTTTTTTGGGTTTGCCCACTTAGTTTGGGTTCTCACTTCTCATGAACCACCCCCACCCAAAATGTTCTCTCGGAAGGAGGAGTGAGGCTCACTTTCTCAGTCACCTCCGGGTGGTTAATTGGTGCCACGATGACACCTTTTCAGCTGTCCAGAGTTTGAAACATATAATCGCTCCTGTTGCTCTTCTGATTCAAATAATTAAAGCTGCGGTTTCATACCGGCGTGTGATGACAGATGATGCCTAATTGGAGATAAAATGAGACGACGTCTAAACCGGTGTTTGTTCAGCTTTTTATCCGCTTTGTTTTCCTGATGGATTTTCCTTTTGAAGCTTCTGCACTTCATGCTTAACGCCCCCTTTGCAGCCTGCTGATGAAGATACATCTCTGACAGAGGGAGACGCTGGCAGGCTCTTCTTTAATCATACGCCAGTCTGCTGATGTCCTTCAGGAGGTGAATTAGTGCGATACAAAGACGCTCCGAGGCAAAAGGTGGACATGAAGCGGCTCAGGAGGAGAACATCAGGCTTTCTTGGTGCACAGACTTTGACAGCATGTGTAGTAAGTGGGTACAAAAGCCTGAGGCAGCAACATTTCTCTTCCATCGAGATGAAAGCTGAATGCAGCAACAGGTGGATGAAGCGCTCCGCTCTCACTTTCAGACATAATTAGAGACTTTTAGGTCACGAGTATCGTCCTTTTATTTAGAGATTTACACCTAGCAGGCTCAAGCTTTGGCATATCGTCGGCCATGTTTGTTTGGATTTGTTTTGTTTCTACAGTGCTTGCTTTAAATCAGATTCAGATTATTTAGGGGTAAACTGAAATTACAGGAATACACCAATATACCACTTTTTGTGATTTTTCGTTTTTTTAAAGGATCCGAGCAACAAATCTGGCAACTTTTTGGGCCGACATAGAACTAGAAACGTGAATCATCATTAATCCTCATTGATTGCCTGTGGAACTCTAATTTGAGCCTGTTTTATCGTTTCTACTGATGAAGCATTTTATTTATAATATTAATTTTTTTGTCGTTATTCCAGTATTCTGTAGCCTGAATAAAAAATAAAAAAATGATTGATACCTACGGTATATAAATATGGAATGATAGCAGCTTGAATATCAACAACAGCAAATGGCAAACTGCTGAGAATCAGTTGAGCTCGATTCACTTAAGTTGATGAAAATGATTTCAATCTTTTTAAAAGGTTCATCAAAGCGTAACGAGTTACAGAATGTTGTTTGCCAATAAATAGTTAGAGCAGAAAACAACCTCCGAACCACAACTAGGTGCTATTAAGCTTCTGTCCATGTGGACTAAACTAATAAGATTCGTTATTAGACGTGTTAATTAGCTCTTTAGAGTCCTTGCTATCGGATGATTTCTTTTCAACTTTGGACAGAGCAAGGCTGGCAGTTTCCCCTTGTTTCCAGTCTTTATGCTAAAATAAGCTAACCATGCCGTAGTTCCATTAACGTACAGAGACAATATTTATATCGATCTTCTCATCTAACTCTCAGAAAGCAAGCGAGCAAAGCTATTTCCTAAAATGTTGACTCCCTTCAGGAGTAATCTGTTTTGTTCATGAGAAAATGTTTTTGAAAATGTTTGGACTGTAACATCAAAGATGCTTTTCTAAAATGTCATATAACATCTACATAACAGCTCAAATGCATCTGCATCTATGAAGCATCAAAGTGAACACGGCACTCAATATAAACATAATGTATTTCCATTTAAAGCTCCCAATTTGTTTACTGGTCAGCTGCTCTAGATATGGTTTGGGTAAACAAGCGTTAAACTGAATGGAATAAGACTGCATGGCTATAATTTGCATAATCATCATGGTATATAACAATAATGAGCATTCATTTGATCTTATTTCATATTCATTTCTGGAAGCAGGTCGAGTAAAATCAACTCCACAGGGAGAATATGTGTGGGATTTTGCAAACACAGAACTGCAAATCCCAAACCAGCACAGACTATTCATTTAAAGATATGTGAATATAAATATATATATATATATATATATATATATATATATATATATATATATATATATATATATATATATATATATTGTGTATGCACTGTAAATTACCGCCTGCATTTGGGAGATCTTGTGTCGCTGAAGGCATTTATGCTGCAGGAACAGTGAGGGGAGCGACGCAATAATCTGGTATTCAAGTGAATGGAGAAGAAGCTCCTGTGTCCCTGAGCCTTCGCCTCTGTCTCTGTCACAATGATTTACAATAAAGCCCAGGAAGACTCTGTATGTGGGCTGCAGCATCAACATAATCTCAATTCTACTGTAGCAGCTGTAAAGCACTCTCCTCCCCGAGGCTGTTAGGAATAAAAAGGAATGCTCCGTGCGAGGTTCCTTAAGTTTATCGTGATGTGTGTGCGGTGTTCATCATGAAAATCAGTTTTAGCATTTGTTTTGCTGTTAGACGCCACAGAGAGCGTTCTGCATTGCTCTGGGTAATATCATATCATATCATTTTTAAAACTTTATTTAACTTATTTAAAATGGGAGATGCCTCTCTTTTGAATGGTAGTTAAATTATTTGGATGCTTTTGCCGAGTTGAATCATTCCAATCCAATACTTGTCAGGACTTCCTTCCAGAAATGAAAATATGTGGAACCAGATATGAGTTTTGGACTTGTTGGATAATTTAAAAAATGAGTTTGCGAGCACGGCAAAAAGTAATTACAGAAGTTGATTATCGAAGAGACGGCGTGAACTCACCCTCTCCTCCTCCTCTCTGAGGTCCGGCATGGTGCTGGCGCACAGCGTCACGGCGGTGATGGCTACAAATATCACCGACAGACAGGCGAAGATCTTCCCCGGCAGGCCGGAGTGGGGGTTCTCCACCATGTCCCGCAGGCTCCGCATGCAGCCCCCCGGTTGGCCCTCTTCCTGCGGCTCCGCTCCGGTGGGGAGCTGCTGGCTCTCCTCGCAGGACTGCGGCGAGGTGAGCTCGGCCTCCTCCTCCTCCAGCCGCTGCAGCTCCTTGTACTCCTCCTGCCTGAGCCGCAGCTTCCGGAGGCAGCACCAGTCCAGGTTGTTCTCCTCCACCCCCCAGTACAGCAGCTCCTCCTGGAAGGACAGAGCGCACATCTCCCTCAGCAGCCGCAGCTTCCCCGCCGCCAGGAAAGAGACGATGGTGCGGAAAGCCGACGGGCTCCGGTCGAAGAAGTACTCGTTGCGGCTGCCGTCGTAGTCGTCGCACAGGTCCATGATCTCGTCCTCGTTGCTGCAGCTGCGCAGCTTGCCCAGTCTCGTCAGGGGGAACTCCTCCAGCGTGGTCCAGGGGATGCGGTACTTGATGCCCCCCACGTTGATGATGGCGTTGTCGGTTAGGCCGATCTCGTCCCCGTCCTGCTGGCGGGGCTGAGGCTGGAGCAGCAGCTGGGCTCGCTTGTAGAACAAACCCTTCTTGCTTTCCACCTCCTGCGGGTTCTCCACGGTCTTGAAGTGGAAGGGGGTGAACTGTTGATCGGGGCTTCCGGCCAGGAAGGCCACCTCCTGGTACATCACTGCCACTTTGCTGGGGGACCCTGTCCCGCACGATGAGATGGGACGGTGGCTTCACAGGGGTCGTGACTGGCAGGTGACTGGGAGCTTGTCACCCATTCACCGACACAGCATGTCTCTGTAAGACAAAAAAAGACGAGTCAACATTTACATTTATTTCGAGTCTTTATCCGCGCCGTTGACCGAGAGCAAGCTGCCTCGGCAGAGATGTCCTGTTAGGGAACAGTTAGACTCTGTGTCGGGTGCAATCAAACCACGTATGTCCTGAGATGTGGTTAGAGAGAGGAAACCCAGTCAAACCCATTAAGAACATGTAGTCCTCACACAGGAGAAATACATCAGTAAACTCTGTGAAAGAGATCCACAGAGTCCTAACGTCACAGCTTCTCACTGCCTTTCTTGTTGGACCGTAGAACAGAACACAGAAATAATTGTGCAGACAGCCCACAAGTCAAAGCACTCTTCTATGGACTCTAATTGCAACAAAAAAGAGATCAAACAAAAACAAGTTGATGTCAAGTTGCAGCCTGCACACAATGCTGAGAAATTAATAATGTTGTTTGTCTCTTTACTGCAACACCTTAGGCTCTGAAATAAGACAATTTAGAGTTTTGTGAAACAAACTGGGGTGAATCAACTTCACAATGTCGACTTTCACAGACTAAAGGAGAGTATCACCGTAACCGTCACTGAGGGAATCAAAAGTGCAGAAATGCTAACTCCTTCACAGGTTTTAGGACTAATTCTCGCATACCCTCTACAGAATGTCATTAAAAAGTCATAAAAGGTCGTAGTGCTGTATGCGAAAAATATAAAAAAAGCTGATGATCGAGCAAAAAAGGCCACTTTAACAAGTTTTTGACTCAGTGCTGTCCAACTGCCTGGTGTGTTTGCTGAATCAGCCCAGTCTCAACAATAAAATGTCTGTGTGTATTGACTCTTTTCACATCGTCTGAAAAAAAGCTATTTTGATAAAATTTTCGCATTTCTGAAACCACGGTGAGAACAAGCAGCGCCTCTTGTTATATTCAACACAGGCATCCAAACAGCGGCTGCAGCAACTAGCCAGCGATCCTTTACCCACCGAGGACGACTGTGCTGGACCCGAGGCGCTGGAGCTGAGGAGGGAGGAGGACGGGCACATCATCACAACAAATCAAGAGCGGGACCCCTCCGGCTATCCTCAGAGTTTGTTCTTCTATTGTGAGGCCAATCATTTTTTAGGCCGGTTACTCCGAGGGAGGGAGGGGAGCTGCATCTCTAACAGCGACTCAGCAAAGTGCTTCTGACAGGAGCAGTTTATTGAGCATGACACTGCACCCAGGGGTGGCTTGGAGGAGCACAAAAAGAAAGTTATATTGGAGAAGCTCCACAGAGAGGCGACATGTCAAACAAGGCTTATTGAATCATGGGAATTTTACATTTATAAATGCAGGATTAAGGCACCAGCAGCAGGGTCGTGGTATAAAAAGTATATTTAGGTCAGTATGTTTAGTCCTTGTTGCTTTTTCACTTTCTCACTGAGAGCTAGACAAGAAGATCTAAACTCCAGCCAGTAGATGGTTAGCTTAGCTTAGCTTAGCATAAGATTGGCCACAGAGGGAAACAGCTGGCTCTGTCCAAAGGTAACATAACATGCCTTGAATGCTTTGACTTGTTTCTTTGCAGGGCTTGAACAAAGGCAATAAAGTAGTCCACGAACATGAGATATGAGTTGACAGGTCATTTAAAATCCCTCCCTTGCTTTGTGGAGGTTAGTCTATCTTTGCCCGTTACACCTACAGTCTATGGGCATATCTCTGGGTTTCCCTCGTTATCTTTTTTTGATTCGTCACAGTTCATTTTGTTTCGTGCTGCGGAGGCTCGCACTACGCCGCCAAGCGCGAGTTTAAACAAAGCTTTAACCAGCGCAACAGGAGAGTGAGGAAGATGTCAATCAAACGCTGTCCGTAGAGTAAAAACACAAGTGTAGCTGAGCTGTCGATGCGCAGACTCTTTAAATCTCACAAATTCAGTTTTGCATATTGTAGGTAAAGGATTTTGCTGAATATAGCTCTTTGGTGATGCAATGCAGGGATTCCCAATGTGTTTGGCGCCGAGTAAAGAAGCGGTATCTACTTGTATCTACATCACAGGCTATAACTTTAGTGAGGACGTGAGTTGTGAGAAGTTCAACCAAAGTGCAAATGTTCCTTCTTGCTAGCAGGAGAAGTTATTAGCAGGAGATTGCTAGCAGGAGAAGTTGCTAGCAGGAGATTGCTAGCAGGAGAAGTTGCTAGCAGGAGATTGCTACAGGAGAAGTTATTAGCAGGAGATTGCTACAGGAGAAGTTGCTAGCAGGAGATTGTTAGCAGGGAAAGTTATTAGCAGGAGATTGCTACAGGAGAAGTTGCTAGCAGGAGATTGTTAGCAGGAGAAGTTATTAGCAGGAGATTGCTAGCAGGAGAAGTTGCTAGCAGGAGATTGCTAGCAGGAGAAGTTGCTAGCAGGAGATTGCTAGCAGGAGAAGTTATTAGCAGGAGATTGCTACAGGAGAAGTTGCTAGCAGGAGATTGTTAGCAGGGAAAGTTATTAGCAGGAGATTGTTAGCAGGAGAAGTTGCTAGCAGGAGATTGTTAGCAGGGAAAGTTATTAGCAGGAGATTGCTACAGGAGAAGTTGCTAGCAGGAGATTGTTAGCAGGGAAAGTTATTAGCAGGAGATTGCTAGCAGGAGAAGTTGCTAGCAGGAGATTGCTAGCAGGAGAAGTTGAAGCAGGAGACTGCTAGCAGGATAAGTAACCAGCGTTTCTCAAGAAAGAAAGCATTTGTTTGTACCCCTTTACTAATCTAGTAAGCCTTAAGAGCTGTGTTTGTCTATAACAATTACACCAGCAAATCAGTGAAAATGAAATACAAGCGAGGCTTTGAAACACAAATGCTTTTTTCTAATTTAATAAACCAGGCTACTAATGCAACACTTTACTTATTAAGTGGGATTTTGAGTAAAAAAAAAAAGGTTGCTTCCATTTCAAGTACTTTGCATCCCTCTCATCCTCATTAGGCGGGGTAAGTGAAGCGTATTAGGTCATGTTTCCGCTCATCCTCAACACAAAAGATTTCCTGCTGGAGGCCGGTGACCCTGAACGCCTCTCTGTGTGTCAGACGCTGGATCTGTGACAAAGGAGTCAACAGAAACACAATACTTCCAAGGCGGATTCTTTCCTTTCATCAGGATTAGTATACGTGGAAAAACGTGAACTCTGCTTTGTTCTTTCGCCACCTGTTGCTCATGCAAATATCATTTAAATGCCTCTTTGCATAAATCTGTGCATCACTGACACATCTGCCTTCCCACATCCACTCAGTCTTCATCCGTGTAAAAAAAAACACGGAGATCTTGAACTATCACCTGACCTGCTCCTAATTCAGACTGATTGCTCTTCCTCGGAGCGTCTTTTTGTCAGAGACACTCTGTGTGCTCGACAGTGTGAGGACGATCGAGTTTCTTCCTTGCAGGAGCAGCGCAGCAATCAGCCGAGAGAGAGCGATTTCACGATTTAGAATGACGCAAAGCGTCTCTCTCCGACTGCAATAATCACGGAAAGAGTACTTCTCACGACATAATCAAATGCGTAAGAGTCTGAGGGGCAGCGATGAAGAGCACCTTTTAGATTCTGAGTCACAGGAAGTGACGCTTATGTTGACCAGCTGGGGTTTGTGTCATGGAAGAGATGCTTTATTACAGATTCAGCTCACAATTCTATAACAAATGGCAAAACATCATGAATCTTAAATGGGTTAATCCGGTTGAACCAAGTAGAAAAGTGTTTCTATACCCCAAAGTCCCTATATCGCCCCAAAATCACCCCAATATCACCCAAAAATCCAAAGCACATGTTTTTTTATTCTTACCTGTCCTGCTGTTCTTCAATTTTGCTATGAGTTGCATATAGTTTTGGAGATATCGTGGAGCCGTCTGCCGTCACTCATATAATGTAACGTATGCTGATAAAAATACATCTGAAAAAAGAGGCTGCGGTGTCTCTATCCAGAAATTTTGACCCGGTTACTCAAGATAGTTTCATGGAGGAAAGAAAATAGTTCCGACATGAAACTGCACACAGAAGGCCGACATCCTCACGGCTGATGGCTTCAAAACTAGGTAACTCGTACCAAAACCATCTATAAGTGCTGACTTGTTTGTGTTGAATTTGCCTTGTGATTAAAACATGAACGGTCCAAACTAACTGGAGACTTCAGAACTCAACAGCCAGTCTCTCCCACTTTACATACCGCTGTTCAGAAGTTGATAAATTAAACCTGCGCTTGCAGCCTGACAGCCAGTGTCAATCAGTTGATTGAAAGAGCTGGATTTAACAAAGTGTGAGACAGGAAGGAGGAGATAATGGGTTGAATAAATCGCTGGAAGGGAAAAGGATCTATTCGACGTGAGCCTGAAAGAAGAGAGGATGTGTTTGTGTGGAGAAGCGCAGTTATTAGGCCGAATACGGGGAAAACAAAACAAAAACACAGCCGAATGCAAACCCACGCACTCTCTCTCCTCTTTTCTCTATTTTACGTTCTTATTATATGTCTTTGCAACAAAAACAAAAAAGTGCAGCGGTGTCTTTCTATCTGGAGTCATCGTGCAGGTTCCTCCATCAGCTCACCTTCCGAGCAGGAGGGCTAATTAGAGAAATGAGCAGCTGAAGTGTTTGGTCGCAGAGAGAAAATGACGTAAAAAAAACAAACAACTTGACACAGAACAGACTGTCATGTTCTCATTAGTTTGTCCTGTCTTGTTTGAAGTGCTTTGGCCCTGATTCACTCTGAAGGAGAGCACTCGTCTCCACATATCAACAGGTTATGGACAATCCACGCAAGAAAGAAGCCTCTCCTCTACGTAAATGCCGACAGGTAAATCCAGTTATTGATGGAAAATGCTCCGGTAAGGTATGTTTTTTTGTTCTGTCTGATGAGGAAGCGGCACAACGGGACTGCTCTCCCACAAATATGATCACATTTAAAGAAGAGCAAGTGTTGGGAGTCAAACACAAACATGCAATGACAGGAAATCCTTTTAAATGTCAGGGAGCAGCATATAGTACGGTGCAATGATATCCCAGGAGGAGATGGATTAAGAATAAGAAGCACTCCATTCAAGAACATGTTAGGATTATTAGTAATGAATAAAAAAATACCACGAGGACATAAAGGAAGCAATAATTGAGAATGAGTAGCCCTCTGCTTCACAACCCCCTAAAGGGAAACCACATGAGAATACAAAGACATGGAAGAAGTTTGTCACATGTATAAAAATAGGCTGTTATAACAGAGTGTGTGATCGACAAGTAGGACCATGTCGACCCCATTATTGAAACAGAAAGCAACCAGTAATGCGATTATAAATGTAAAAATACATTTAAAAAAAAGATCCTAATTGCCCAGACTCACCCAGTGTGTAGCTGAGCTCGGGCTCGTGTCCATGTGTTCCAGCTGGCTCACAGTGTGTGCAGCATGCCTTTAAGTTTCCCACGCAGATGTTCATGGGGCTCAATCTTCCGCGGAGTTTAAAAATAAATAAAAATGTTTACGGCTTAAAGTCGCTTCGTTTAAACGTCCAGGATGTCACCGCGGAGACCCACGCGACACCGACCCGGTCGAAGAGGCGCCGACAGACGCACACACGTTACTCCACATCCACACGCACACACACACTCCGTCAGACTGCTGCGCTCGCCTTCGGAGACGACGTGGCAGATGTTGCAGAGCAGATTGTGTGCGCGCGTGTGCGTGTGTGTGCGTGTGTGTGTGTGTGTGTGTGTGTGTGTGTGTGTGTGTGTGTGTGTGTGTGTGTGTGTGTGTGTGTAGTTCGCAAGCTGAAGGACTGATGCTTTCTGGATGTTCAGGTGCGTCCGGAGCTGCGCGCTCCGCGGTGCGCTGCGCTCAACTGCGTGTCTGGGAAACCACGCATGCTTCAAGTCCCACCCGAACGCGTCAGGGAGAGGAGGGTTATGTATTTCATATCTCACTGGTATGAGATATGCATGGACTCTAATTGTGTTTTTCTTTTCTTGTGAATCTGTATCCTCATCCGCACCAAATTCTGCTTATAGAAAAAGAAAAAAAAGTTTATCGCCGGAGCTGAGCTGAATGCTATTTTTATTTCTATACAGACTCCACATGTATTTCTGTAATGCTTTGCTCATCTTTCTCTATATTCCCAAACAGGAAAAAAAAAGATTAAAAAAAGAGCACCACACTGGTCTCAAAGTCAGAGTCAGACACGCCCACAGTTGGTGTGGCTTCGCTGAAAGCCTGTTTTACTGGCTCGAGCTTCTCTTTCATTTCAGCCCGGTCTGTCAACAAGACGTCAGCTTAATCGAAAATGAGAGACAATGATTTGGAGTCTGATTGATGCCAAAGTAAACAGCGGTGGTGGAAGCATCCATCTGCAGGATATCTGCTCGGCAGGGCGAAAGCTGCAGATGTGGGGACATAAAAGAAAAGATGGCTCTGGACAATAAATAGGACGTTTTCACGGACTAAAATTAGAATCAAGGACAGGTGGTTGTTTTGGGGGGTTTGCAGAAACAACCCGTCAACAACATGACATGGTGTTAAACTCACACATTGCAGTTGTCCTCGAACAAAACACTGAACACTGGCCAGACCCAGAGGTGTGAGTTTTGACCTCTGACCTCTTTGGAAAAAAATGTAAACAAGAGGGAAAAAAAACAACTTATATGAACTGAAATTCTTCAGGATAAACCTAAAACCGTTTATTGCATCTTCTAAAATGCACAATGAAGGAGGTTGAGTAACTGGTAAACTGACCCGTGTTCATGTGTTACTGGAGTTCCCCTTTAAACACACACAACTCCCAGTTTGCCCTCCATCTGGGCGCGTCTGCTTCAATCGTGTCATCACATTAAGGCCCTACAAAATGATGTCATTAAAATGAGTCAAATAAAGCACCTGCAGCAACCTATGTAGTGTGTAACTCGGGTTATGGGAACTGGCAATTTCCCATTAGCTTACGTCCATCATCTTTGTAAGCATTGATTTAAAGTGGGCCTAAATGCAACGTTTGCTGTGGCAGTTCATGGCAAATGCGACAATGTAGCGTAATAGTAGCGAGAGTGGAGAAGAGTCATATTAATGTCCGTTACTCAGCCAAACTCTAAAGTTGTCTAATATCACTGAAGCACACATTGGCCATACGATATTGGTCCTACCAGACCAAGTAAAGCCCTTGAGTGACTTTAGCTATAATAATTATTTACATTTTGTAAGATGAGGAATGTGTTCTTTCTAATTTCAAAAGTCACACATTCTCGCTTTACATTTTAAATAACTGGGAGCAAGAAGGAGCACTTTGAAATTGACTGTTTAGAAATGGATTCGCAACGCTTTTGGTGTGAACGCAGCATAAGTCTTTATTTCATTTACTTTTCTCTGACAGGTCAGTCCTGAGCTTGAGAGGAGAGCTGCAGAAAGCCTGGACCCCGAAGGCATCCGGGAAGAAAGATGTGGAGTCCTGCAAGGTAAGTGGAAAAATGTCCTGACTCGCATCAAAAATGACCCGATGAGATGACTTTGGGGAGAAAAGACCATAAAGATTAGATAATGAGCGATCCTTTAAATTCTGGGAAAGTTAATTGGACTTTTTAAACGGAGCGGGGAAACTCAGCAGAAAAAAAGAAACCCTTTAGATGTCCCCTCGAGGAGTTATGAACTCGGAAAGTCCTCGTCTCTCTCTGTTTGTGTCTCTGACTTTGGTCGGTGTGTTTCTACAGTTAATTCTAGCTCACATCAAGGTAAGAGATCCTCCCGGGCCCCTTTTGTCTGCAGACAGACATTATTAATCTGCCATCCGCTCCCTTGTACTCATCTCTCTCCCTCCCGAGCCAGACTCAGTGTGTGTGTGTGTGTGTGTGTGTGTGTGTGTGTGTGTGTGTGTGTGTGTGTGTGTGTGTGTGTGTGTGTGTGTGTGTGCGATTCAAGGTGTTTTCAGCTTGCGCCACTTGATGAAATGAAAATGGAAGTTTGTTGTTGTGCAAATTCATATTTAATTTAACCATTCTGAGTCAGGCAGCTATTTTAGGTTTTCATCCTCGACATGAAACACTTGGCGGACAAAGAAAAACGAAAAAGGGTCTTACAGTCTTGGCGATAAGTAACTATGAGGTCCAGGATATGCTGCCTCAGCCATAATGCACTTTGACTTCATCCCCCACCTCTGCAGGAAGATGAAGTGAATGGGCCGTATGCAACGAGCCGCTAAACCTGCGATTACGGTCTCAGCATGCATGGCCTCGTGCACCTCTCAGGCCTGAAACTGTCCTAGAAGCAAACTAAATTATGAATAAATAAATAAAAGACCTTGTTTTCTCCAGACAAAGCAGGGAGAAGAATCGTTTGAAGTTTGTTAATGATGCCACCTGATATACACAAACATAGACATGTTGGCCTTTAGGGATCATTAGCCATGTTTTTATTTCAGGGCCATCGTGGTACAAACCTGTCACGTTCCAAATGAAGTAGTATATTACGTAAAAGCAGATATTGTGACACTTTGTTTTTCATACAAGAGAACTGTCAATGTTTAGGTTGGTTTGGTCAATTTTAAATTTGCATTTGTGGTACTTTGTACTAGCATTTGAATTAGTAAAAGCTATACATTTCAACCATTAATACATTACTTTGAGCTATTCAACTATTTGTCCAGTATGTGAACTATTTTATCATCGATCCATAACTCAGTCATCTATTCTGAAAATGTATCTGTTACTTTTAGCTATACATTTTAACCATTCATACATTATCTTTAGCTAATTATATCAATTATTAAGTGTGGATTTGAACCATTCATCCAGTATTTTTAGATCTCAATTGTAGCAATGGTCTATTTCTATCATTTATCTGTTACTTTTAGCATCAATTTGATCCATTTATCCAGTATTATTAGCTAACTTCATCAACTTCTAGGTATGTAAATCATAATGAGTTACTTTCGGCCATCTAAACCATTGATCCAGTCTTTTTATATCTACCTATCTATCTGTCTATAAGTTAGCTTTTCTATTTCAGTTACTCTCTAACTACTTTTCACACATCGCGTCCTAACACACAGTGTTAAGATGTTACAGACGACCTTATAGATATATATATTCTAATCAGTTCATAATATCAACTTTTTTTTGCCAGTTGAGCTACAATCTTTCCACGTATCTCCTGGCAACTGCAGAAGTATACCTCATGGGGTTTAATACTCCTGGTTGGGAATAGGCTACTAATTAAAACTCTTGTTGTTGCCCGAGTTGTTGAAAGCAGGTTATAGGTTATCACTTGTTAATATTGATGTTTTCCTCACAGGATTGATGAAATGCATCTTTCTCTGTAAAGGTTCTAACTCCTGGAGGGGATATTGATCCATATTCCCTTCACAGGAGGTTGTTTTTCAAGGTGCGCCGCGGCGCTAGCTGAGTGAACATGTGCAGCCTCCTGTCACAGCGCACATTATGAATCAGCCCGTACGAGGTTTAGCCTCATGAGTAATGAGACGCTCACCCTGTGGAAGAGCTCGTCGTGATCCGAGGCCGACGGAGAGGGCTTCAATATTGATGACACAAGCGGTGGATGAGTGTGTACCTGTCGGTCCGCTGGGGGCTCCGCTCACAGCTCGTTGATATCAGGCAGAGCGGAGACCTTCAGGTGGAGGAAAAAGAACCAGCTCAAAGTCTTAGGAGGGACGTGTCCTCGCATAGATGTTGTCTATA
The DNA here is from genome assembly GCA_038501785.1 of Myoxocephalus aenaeus. Taxonomy (NCBI): domain Eukaryota; kingdom Metazoa; phylum Chordata; class Actinopteri; order Perciformes; family Cottidae; genus Myoxocephalus; species Myoxocephalus aenaeus. The sequence goes on along the minus strand of JBAMJR010000170.1, from coordinate 954,673 downwards.
AACTCCATCATAAAAAGTCCATCTGGTTTGAAGACGCCCGGCAGGCAAGTTTGGTTTCATCAAATTGTGGTAAGTCCTTAAACCGTGTGTGTTTGTCAAATTAAATCAACTCTATTTCAACTCTGATGGATTAGTTCAGAGCCACGACAACAAGGAGTGAGAGGAACTAACAGAGGACACATATTCATGGGTATAAAACATCTATGCTGTCATTGGAAAGTAGACTAGGAGTGATGCTAATGTCCATGCCAGGTGGATTACGACAAGTTAATTTAAATTCTGTCCATTGAATAAGGTTCTGATTGACACATTATTGTTGTACTCCAATTCTTAGTTGTATAGACTTGAACAATCTTTACATTTCTTTGCTGCTGTCTGCAAAAACATTTCTTCATGATGATGTGGCATAAAAAAGGTGAAAAAAAGTGAAGAAAAATAAATAAATATATGTATTAAATTATGTTGCACTCGGCTCCAATCATTGGGATTCATTTGAAATCTGGAATCGATCATTTGAAACCTATAGGTTAAATGAGGCTTTTCTTTATGATTGTGTGAAACAATGTTTTTGGACACATTTGAAACCTTTCTTTGAAATATTTGTTGAGTCCTCTAATTAACTTGTTAAACCTTCGAATCAGGTTTAATCAACATTTCAACACTCTACCAAGTATCGAAAACCAGAGTCCATTTCCAACAACATAAACGCTCACCTTTGCAGATTCCTTGTGCTTATTGTCACGACCGCACACACCAATGAAGACATTTGGACCAATACAGCACAGCAGAGACACAGAGATCTCAAATATCGCAAATAGACACGCAGGTACCGTAAAAAGTCGGGTTACAAGCTGCTTCTACCTCCGGTGGGTGTCCCCGCTGTAGCAAGCTAGCAGCAGCGCAAGCTAGCAGCAGCGCTAGCTCCCCGGGAGCTGCTGCTGCTACTGCCCGCGTCCCCTCTTCCCGAGTCGGGTGTCGAGCCAGGGCTGGTCCCGCTACCTTCGGTGGTTGTCTGGGAGCTAGCGGAGTGCTAGCAGGAGCGCTAGCTGGCTACAGCGGGGAGCTAACGGGGACACTGACCGAAGGTAGTAGCGACTTGTAACCCGACTTTTACGGTACAAGTTATTATATATAATGGAATAGAGTGGTTCCATTACTTTTTCCTTCTGAAGACCACGGCAAGAAAAGTGGTCACTTGGGCAAAAGCTAATGGGGATCTGAGCTGAACTAAAAGTGGAAACTAAATGCTTACACGGAGAGGATGATAAGCCAAATGTCACCTGTGAATGGCATTTAATCCCACATTCGCCTCGCAGACATTTACCTTTCTAGCTGCATTTTCCTCCAAGTGAAAATATATATTCCTCCTTCGACAGACGCTTGAAAGACATCGTTACGTGATAATGAGTCATAATCGTCAAATAAAAAAGGCTATTTAAAGTACATTACATAAATGCATTTCAACCTGAGCACTTTCCCCCTCTTTTATAGACTTTTTTTCTTAAATGTCATACAACTTTAAACATGAGGTGCGTTCAGGAAGCATCAATCAAGCCCAGACCTGAACGGCCGCACAGAGAGGAAGGTGCTGAATCCTGTGTAGCCAAGGTCGTGTGTGGTGATTAAAATGCTCTTATCCCACATTTAAAGCTGCACAAATCAATATTATTACAGTAACAATGGTTAAAATGACTGTGTAATGTGAAAGATAGACAGATAGACATATACTTTATTCATCCCCAGGGGGAAATTTGTTTGTGGCAGTAGCAAGCACATTACATAGTAAATATAAACATATTAAGTATGGGAAATACTCAGTACAGTATATATACAGTACAGTAAAATAGCAGAGCATGAACATATACATTTAAGAAAATTAAATAATAAAGAAAATGCAAGTATATACAGTGAAAGTGGTGCTAAGGTTATTGATGATTCAATTGAGGGAGGATCAGGTGATTTATTAATCATAATTCATATATTAATTGAAAGAGGTGGCTCACACATAGAATTATCACCAGACTCTGCAGTTAATCCCTTTTAGCACCTTTTAGCTCATTGTTTTGGTTTTATAGTTCTCAGCTTTATTACGAACCCACAAACTTCTCAGAAAGCCACATCCTTTTCACTTTGCATGTTACTATTGTTTCAGTGCTCGTCAAAACCACTGCAGAGAGACAGAGTCGGCGACCGGCTTCCAACAACTAGCCAAACAGCCCACATGCATTTATTTCCCCCTTGTGAGTTGACTTTACTGCCGTAATGTGATAAAAATATATAGGCAGCATTGTGCTTATAGCTTTACTTCTCATGGCCAAAATGGATAAATCATGCTCTAATCACCTGCCTTGAAACAATGAAAAGATGAAAAGTATTATCTTACTTTCAAGGCCATGAAAAGCTTTTGGGAAAAAGAAGCTCTCCTTAGACCTGCTATGAAAGCAGATGGTCCGTTTGTTTTAATTTACGGCCTATTTGCTCAAATAAATACCTTCAAGCTGTTTTTTTTTTTTAAAGGAATGAAAAGCAGAGGAGCAATGTGCCTTTATCCGGTGAGGCTGTGCAAATAGCATCCTTATGAATTAAGGCACTGCAGGTCCCTCTTCATGGTCCCAACTTTCTTTCTTTTTTAATAATGCATTCATATTATTCAAGCAGCCTGGTCCCATCCAGCATTTCACGAGCACTGAAACAATAATAACATGCAAAGTGGCAAGGATGTGGATTTGTTTGCGGCTTTCGCTCGCCAAGAAAAAAAACACCGATTTTGAAGCGCAGTCCAGTTCAAAGTAACCTCCGCGTTGTAGATTGTTCCATCTGGAGTCGCTGAAAGTAAATTATGTCGCATCTCCATTCACACCCCATCAGAGAAGCGGCCTTTCTCTTCCTCTCCGGCCTCATCGGCCCCATCAGGTTGACAAGTGCTCTGATGCTGTTGTGCAATATTGAAGACAGGGGGAGAGGAACAGAGGGAAGAGATTCCCACACAAACCGCCAGCTGTGACATGTTTTCTTCTTCTTCTATGGCGTCTTCTTTCAGATGGAAAGATCAAAAATCTTTTCAAAGCACTGAAGTGACAGGATGAAACGCTCTCTCCGTCCACCACAGACCGGATCGCAGAGCTGGAGCTTCTTCGAGGCCGTCTTAATGATGTCCGGATGTGCGTTGGCGCACATGTCGTATACGTGTGCATTAGCGCGTGAGTGCTTTGATTTGCAGAGAGAGAGAGAGAGAGAGAGAAACAAATGGAATTCAATTTATATTAAATGGTGATTTCTTTCCATTCGGAGAGAGAGAGACAGGCCGGAGAGGGAAATGTCAGACTGCCCACCAGGAAACACAACAGCTCCAGCATCTGAGGAGCGTTTCCATCAGCTGTTCTACCGGCGCATCTTCAGCTTGCACCTGTCCAAAGATGAAAAAGGGAAGTGCGTTCATGAATCTGACGTCCCTCGTCAAACAGCGCACAAGCGGAGGAGCGCTGCCAGCATCAGAGAGCAGCTGATCTCTGCATGAACCGCTGACAACATGCACTGCTTTGTTTCTCTCTCACACACACACACACACACACACACACACACACACACACACACACACACACAGACAGAGAGAGAGACACACACACACACACACACAGAGACACACAAACACAGAAAGACACACACACACACACACACACAGAGACACAGAAAGACACACACACACACACAAACACAGAAAGACACACACACACACACACACACAGATCCCCCCCACACACATACGTAAAGACACACACACACACACACACACACACACACACACACACACACACATAAAGACACACACACACACACACACACACACACACACACACACACACACACACACACCAAGCTAACAAACTAAATAACCTCCATCAGATGTGGAATCCGCCTGATGCAGAGTCTTGCAGCCCATCAGTCATTCATGGGTCTTTAAAAAAGACTGAGCATGTAATCATCCGAGGGAACAGATTTATAGGACGTACAGTACCGAAACATGACGGTAAAGGAACTGTGTGTGAGAATGACTGATCCTTCTCACAAGGTGCAGGGATATGAATCATCTTCAGAGCCAATTATTTTGATTCGACTCAAACGGTGGTTGCAGACACCGGTCCTCGTGAACCGCATCGCTGCTTAATTGTTACTTGCTTCAACTGTGGGTGTAAAAATTAAGAAGTAAAAAACCTATATGCTGCAAAATTGTCTTAACAATTATCATACTGAGCTATTTATAAATAGATTCAGCAGTGAGGTTTAATGTGCTGGACTAATTTGCAGTCTGGAAGTGGTGCTCGTATCCGCTAATTGGCGTCCGCTGTGACGTTCATGCGTCGCCATCGGTGGAGAATTCATCAGCTGCCTAGAAACCAGCCGACAAGTAACAACTAGTCCCATTCACAGAGGTCTGTATGGCAACCCTTTATACCCTGACACTTCTCCGACTACCACCCGGGTGATACCTTCATGTCTTCAGCCTTCATGCTGCTGCTCCATCCCCTCGACCGACACGTCATCGGCTCAGGGACTCAGTAATTGTCGCTGCTGTGATTCTTTGAGAGCAGCGCCTATTCCACCAAATATAATTTAGTGTGACTGTTCACAATAAAGAGTCAACTTCTGACACAAGTATAGAACACTTTTCCATCTCAGAGTTCGACTTAAGGCTCGTTAATGTAAAGCACATACCGTACTTTTCGGGTTATAAGCCGCTACTCCCTTCGGTCAGTGTCCCCGACAGCTCCCCGCTGTAGCCAGCTGGGGCTCCTGCTAGCGCTCCGTCACTTCCCCGCTAACTTCCGCTAGCTCCCTGAAAACCACCGAAGGTAGCGGGACCAGGCTCGACACCCGACTTGGGCAGAGGGGACGCGGGCAGTAGCAGCAGCAGCGGGCAGTAGCAGCAGCAGCGGGCAGTAGCAGCAGCAGTGGCCGGTAGCAGCAGAAGCGCTAGCTAGCAGCGCTACTAGCAGCGCTAGCTAGCAGCGCTACTAGCTTGCTACAGCGGGGACACTGATCAGCCGTAGGAGCGGCTTATAACCCGAAAAGTACGGTACACTCTGAAATTTGCACTAAATGCTAGCTGCTACAATAAACTTTCATTTTGTATTGATTTCCGTCAGCTATTGGATGGATTACCGTAAAATCTGCTGCGGAAATTCAAGGCATCATGTTGTATTGAAGACTTGAAACTAGAGATTGTAAATATGAGTTTATGATCTCAATGTTTACTGAGGGAATAAATCAAGAGAGAAGTTCGGTAATTTTGGTAATTTCGGTAAAATATCATTTTAAGTCAAAGTTATGGGAATCTCAAAGTCACATGGAGGGACAGGTTTTTGTTTTTACCCTCCCAGCCTGTCACAGTATTTGTGTTCGATGCCCTTCACCGCTGCCACACACAATCATCCCCCAGCCCGCGGAGAGGCGTGCTGGGGCGGATTCATGGGACGGCACTGCCTGCCACATTTGTTACTCCTGTCACCAGCTGCAGGAGACATCTCATAAATGGGGTGGACTGTGTTCGTAGTGGGTGTCAGAGGATGTCTGTCTTGTCACACAGGCATCCAGGAGAGCTTATTCCGACACCCTCTCCTACCTTCACCTCCACCTCCACCTCGCCTCGCCATCCGGCTCCACGTCGCCTCCTTCCCATCTCAAATAATGGATTAACTCTTACATTTATAGCACCATCATCAGGTCAAGGTGTTTCCCATCCAATCCTTATTTAATGGAGCTGTAGTTAACGTTCGGAACATTAATAATGCATCAAGTTATTTTCTATGAAATGGTCCCAATCTCGGACCTTGAACCTTGAAGTTGACTAAATACTTGACAACAGACGACGTTCCGAAGAGCCTCGGCTGCGTTCTGTATTTGGTGCTAAATTGCAAATTATTAGAATGACAACGAGGCTGCAGAGCTTTGAAGAAGATAGTGGGCAATAGTTGAAATATGAAATATGTCTGTTCTCGTGTGCACAAACAGCAGAAATACTTCTCTTGTGTTCTTTTCCTTCCGACTTCAAAACAGGCCAGTAAAGCAGTTTATTTCCACCGAGGTGTTGTGCATTTAAGAGTCAAAAAATGTTCTTTTACAGCAAACCAATAACCTGCGGACATTAAGACAATCAGGGGCGTGAGCACTGAGCATGATTTGAACTGCTGGAATAATAATTACCCGGTAACGTCCGGCTTCTGCTGCAGAAAAGCCGTTTTCTGATTAATTAAACCTGGTGTGCATGCTTCTCCATCTTTGGCTGAGACATGAGAGGACACACTGACGCCCGGGGGCCACTGGCTTTATGAATACTGTAAATCAAAGTGGCACAGAAATTTTATTTAATCTTTCTTCTTTTTTTTTCCCACTAAGTCACAAAGTTTAGTTTTTTATTGCAGAACTCCAGGGATGAATTGTCCTGGCGGTCTACCTGCTGCTCTTTTTGGTGAGAAAAACAATGAATAAAATATCCACTTCTCGGTCTGTCGCTAAAAGTGACGATGATATAATTCCCCCGCGTTATCAAGGTCGCCATCCCAGCTGCTGTGTGAAATCATAATTAGCGATATATATATATATTACCTCCATGATTATCTCATTAAATATCAGCCATCTAATCAAATCAAAGATGGTTTACATCATCAAGGGTGTGCAGTTAACGCTGCTGATACCAAGACACATCCGGTGAAAATAATATTTGAAAAATAACATTTTCTGCTCCCTTTAGAGTCAAATTGCTTGTTAGCGGGATCATACACTGCATGTTTTCGAGGATGGCGATGGGAACAGGAAAGCATATGATTGGAATATGTATGACTGATGATATTGCTGATCTCCCAGACACAGATCCTGGATCTAAAGTTCATCCGGAGGCGACGAAGAAGCCGCGAGTCAGTGATCCCGGGCCGAGCCGCGGGTCCCGCCAACAGCGGATACAATTGTCTCGTCATAAAGCTGTCAAGTGACCAGCTCGTGCACATCGGTGAGCACAGTCACATTTCACTGCCACAAATAACACGCTCGCCATGAATGAATCCAACATGCTCTGAAGGAAATACAGTATCCAGGGAACAGCTTCTATTTTTTTGCCTCGAGTTTCCTCTGGAAACAAGTCTGATTATGTTTTTTTTAAACTGAAGGCTTTCTTTGAAAAGTTGACAAAAAGCATTGAAGCCATTGTGTGTTTGTTTTTTTTGTGACGTCCCGCTCCTTCAAATCTGTTTATTTGGCCATAACTAAACCACTGTGTTTGGTTCTGGTGCAGAAAATGTCATCTTTTGAGAAATGAAAAAGAGCTTTGTCAGTTGAAATAAACCATTTTTTAGCAGTTTTCAGCACAATTTCACTTGTTTTGCAAAAACTGATATGCAGTGACATCTACTAAGAAAGAAAATATTAATTTGCATTGCAATACATTGGAAATAATCCACCCAATTCTGACCGTAGTTCATATGTTTTTGAAGACTTATTACCAGACAAATTGACATGCTAATATGGATATTTTTAGTCAAGCTTTGTCTCTTTGCAAAGCTCCTGTGGTCTTTTGGAAATCCCTGTTACATAAACAGTGCATAATGGCACAGGGAGCACATGGATGTCTAAAAGTATTCAAAAAAAGAAGCATGAAAGATCAACCACAGTAGCTGCATGGCAATGGACAGAAATACCCCGGGTATTACCGAGCGCTGTATTTCTGGAGGAGCGGAAATTAGCTGAGGTGTGGGATTTTGATTAATATTTTCAGTCACTAATGAGTCATGACCAGAGAGCTGCTGCCTGATGAAAGCTAGAGAACCCTGTGAGGAGCGTCTGATCTGTATATATGCGGAGAAACGTTTAGTCATTATGATTTGTTGCAATCTAGCAGTGACTTCCCTTTTTATGACTCACATGTATCTACGCAGTGAAATATGTAAAGCAACGGAGGGAGTAGTTAGGAAAACCCTTCATTGCTATCTTGCAGAGGGTTAGCTAAAGGGGATTGATAGCACTCTTATGTCTGTGCACTAAATATGAAGCTGGGGCAGGGAGAAGATTAGCTTAGCTTAGCTTAGCATAAAGGCTGGGAGCAGGCGGAATCATCTAAACATACTACCAGCACCTCTAAAGCTCTAAGTAACTCCTTCAAAATCAATCAAATCAAAGCTGCTGGCTGAAGCCTTATGTTTGCCAGATAGATGTGAGCGCTCTTTCACTCTTCTGACCTCAAACCCCAATTACACTTCATGCCTCTTGGGAGTGGATTGGATAGATATCTGATGAAGAGTAAATTAGTTCAAGAAGCATTCCAACCATAAAAGATGTATCTGATCCCTGATCTGTTGCTCCTTGAGCTTGTGTCAACTGATGGTAGTTGTGAGATCTTTAGTTGTTGAAGCTATTCTATTAAACTGCTTCAGGGGCATAACCACGAGACTCTGGACTCCACTCAGTCCAGTGGTAAATGTGGTGAACAAAACTATATTAAATCATGTGTGGATACTTCAGTTTCGTGACTGTGACGGAACCATATGTACAGATTTTTTTTTAAATATATATAGATAAGTCTTTTTCCTCTTGCTTCCAGTCTTTATGCTAAACTAAGCTAATCCTACACCGGATCTAGATATATTTTTTTTATGTAGTGCACAGACACGAGAGCTGTATCCACCTTCTCATCTATCTCTGAGCAAGAAAGCATAAAAAGTGTATTTCTCCCAAAAAATCTCACTTGAGTCGTGAAAATGCTCAATTGAATTCCCCATTGAGCGAGAACAAAAGGACGCGATATCCAGTCGGACCTGATTTGCATTATAATGGAAGATGGCTCACAATGTTGACCTGGCCCAGTTATCCACTCCACATTTCTGAGATTTGCACATTTTATTAAAAATAGTGCCCCTCATTTATTTTTGGAACTTATTAAAAACTAACTTTATTCCTAACTTAAAAGGGTCGTTGCCTCGCCTTGAAGTTACGTGCAACGGGAACACATCTGTTATTCTGAACGTGGCCCCAAGCAGTCAAAGCACACGTCTGACTTGATGTATCACGTTTCATTATGCAGCTCTCAGCGCATGCTGGTATCTATCTTGCTGACTTACATGTGGGATGACTAATTATCATGCTCGTGGACCTTGTGTGAGGACTTTCCAGTAAAACCATGTCAAACATTTTGAAGGATTACATGAGTGGAAACGCACGTGTCATGCAGGGTTCGCACAGTGAGAGTCAAAGAGCCGCCGCTCAGATGAGTTCAGAAGCCCACAGGCCTCGCCGTGCTTCCTGCAACCGGTGATAACCGAAGATGATGATTTACTGTAGTGTTGGTGTTTTTGAAACAGAAAATGAACGTTGCTCTGATCCCAAGTGTTTGATCAAGTTTACCCCATTTGTCTTCATGACGCGTATTAAACAGATGGAGGCAATAACTGCGCCGGGTCCTGTAATAGCTCGCCAAAGTCAAGGTAATCAGTCTTTTTCATGAACTTATTTATGGAAGCTCTCCCCTGAATCACTATCCCCCCTCACCTCCCTCTGCTGCCCTACATACTGTACTCAAACAGCTGCTGCATGTCTGCACTCTGGTAATCAAAGGTAACACAGGTTTGGACAACCTTTGATCAGAGCCCTTTTATTTCTCTTCACTTTTGAGATGCACTCGCATGACACAAGAGGAGGAAGACCACCATAAAACACATGGTTACACCTAAGCACTGATGGAAATTGTGACATTTTTGTTTGCTGAGGTACACAAGTTTATGTATTGATGACAACAAATCTAAATTTCTATCAAGTAATTGACTTTCAATTACCAAAAGATTCATTTTGTTGCGCTCTCTTCTTCTGCAATAGTTTCATGGCACCTGGAGATCCAGTGCCACAAACTGCTGGATGGAGACACACATTTTCAATAGCTGATTTCCCAATAAGATGTGCGCTACATTGCTGGTTGCATTTAACTACATTATATTATAATGCAGTATATTGCTCGACTGACGTGACGAAACAATGTCCCCTTTAGGTTTAGCACAGGACACAAGCAGCAGGAAAATGTAATTTAACTCTATAGACATTTCTGGAGAGATGATTATTTATATTTTTTTCTTAAAAGGAGTTTTTGGGGGCAATTTCTATATCTGTCGACCTGGAAACGTGAAGAAATCCTTGATTTGCAATCTACTATAATGTTGTGTTATTTTATGACAAATGTTTCTGTATTTTTGGTTCGACAGTATATGTGCGCGACACACTAACTAGCCAACTAGCTACTATTACACAATGCAGACACACAAGTAGACAAAGGAGAAATTACAACACCTACCGTAAAAGTCGGGTTACGAGCCGCTACTACCTTCGGTCAGTGTCCCCGTTAGCTCCCCGCTGTAGCCAGCTGGGGCTAGCTAGTGCTGCTCCTAGCTTACTACAGCGGGGACACTGACCGGAGGTAGGAGCGGCTTGTAACCCGACTTTTGCGGTAAATACATTTTCACATCCTAATTGCCAAATTATTTTATTCTGTGTCTATAAGTCCTGTTTTTCTAACTACTTTGTTTGTGCCCTGAGTTCTTACCACCTCTGAGTAATGCTGCTGTCCAGTCATCTCACCCAAGCTGGCACCTCTGTTAAGGTGGGAGGCAGCAGAAGGTCACGTAAACCGAGCCTGAGGGTTCTTCTCTGTTCCCGTCTCCTTTCTTTCCCTGCGTCAAAGGAAGCCATCATTCACCTTTGAAACGTCTACACTTCCTCTTGGCTCCGTTTTCAGTTCAAAAGATCAAGCCCGTGACGGGAGACTTTGACCAACCTGAGTTCCTATTGGCTGTTCGACGGATGCAGATGTGCGTCCCTCCATTCGGTGAAAGTGACAGCGGATTATCCTGCAGGTGGAAAAAAATGATCTATTCCAGCTCGGCAGCAACTGCATACACCGCAAAGCAAGACGGACTTATCAAAGAGAGACAATATTGGCGAAGCGCTTCAGAGACGGAGAGAAACGGTTGATGGTTCAGCAGTATCAAAGCAAGGCTCATGGCTACGGCAGCTACAGTAGGTTTCTTGGTTTCTTCTCCATCTTTGTAATAGTTTAACCTGGAGCCTCGTATCACAGTGCATCCTCTCAAAGGGCTTTATAGGCCCTGAGCAGAACAACTCAAGGAGAGACTGCAGGTGGAACCCACATCTGACCTCAAGTGTGCCAATCAAAACCGAAGCTCCTCGTTGGCTTCATGGCTGATCAATCGCATCTGTGTCTCGCTGCCGTGAGGACGAAGTCAAAAGGAAGAACTCGGCAGAAGATCAGAGCTGTGAAGGTGCAGGCATCCTCGGGAAGTTACCGGCGGGAGCAGCTGCCACTTCACCAGTGAACAAAAGCTTCTTTTTTTTTGCACGTTAGCGAAGCTTCATGGTGAGACATCGACAGAAAAGAGTGCAGCCTCATCTGCAATTCCAGGCTTCCAGCTTAACAGCGAGAGGTTTGTAGGTTAATCCACGATAAAGCACACAACTTCAAGCAAGTCTGGAAAAATTATTTTAAGGTCCATTTACTAGCTTTTCCAAAACTTTTCTTGAAGACATACAGTAAAGGTGCAAGATCCAAGATTGGGAGCATTTCTATTGCTTCCCAATGATTTAACAAATAGATGATGAGCTAGCAGCTCACAGCTAACGGTGCTCACAGCTAGCGGTGCTCACAGCTAACGGTGCTCACGGCTAGCGGTGCTCACAGCTAACGGTGCTAACAGCTAACGGTGCTAACAGCTAACGGTGCTCAACGCTAACGGTGCTCACAGCTAACGGTGCTCACAGCTAACGGTGCTCAACGCTAACGGTGCTCACAGCTAACGGTGCTAATGGCGCAGAGCACAGCGATTGCAGTGGCCTATTAAAAATGTTGAGCTCAAAATGATCTCCACACAGGACAACACAACATTACAGCTAGCACAACTGGAATAAAACAGGCTCACTGGCCAAAACCTAACCGAGACGCACAACAGAGAAGAAACCAAAGTGCAGCAAAAAGTCACACCAACAGAGTAAGGACTAATCAGAAATGTCAGCAATGCCAGCAGTGCATGGATGTGTGGCACGTGCGCTCTGGAGGCACAACACCAGAGGATAGCGGGAGGGGCTTTTGCTTGATTCTTAAATCAAAAGGCATTTTAATGTATATTTTATCAAAAAGGTTGAAACCATTTAGCACCAAGTCAGCTTAGTCCAGCAACTTAAAAATAATGTCTGACTTTGAACTCATGTGTAAGTTAAAAAAAGTCAAAATAACCATCCATTAATTTGATAAAAATGTTGTAAATCAGTTTTGTAAATGGCTTCGCTTCCTGGACGTAGGAGGGGTTTAGCACCTATGTGGTTTATAAATTGACAAAAAAAAAAAAAAAAGTGCTGCAAAATGGAAATTAATTTACATTCAAATGTGGACTCAAACCGCCGCTGACCAGCGTGGCTCTGCGAATGTGAGGAAAAAATACTTGCTTTCGTCACAGGATAAACACCCCTTTGTTTATTGCTGTTTGCTTTGGCTTTTAAAAAGGCAGCGGCTCGTCAGGCGTTCCGGGAAAGAAGCGCACCGAGCAGGCAGACTCACGCTTTTAATAGACTTTATGACTGTGATTTATCCTGCCGTTTCCTGTGTGAGCGGCGCCACACCTGCAGGCCTGTTACTTTGACTGCACGGGCATGATGTCTTTCCTCCCTGAGACAAGCGCCCGGGAACACGTCATCGTAAACACGATCCCATGAATTCATCAGAACGAAATGTTGAGCTTTTAACCTGCAGAAATGAGTCTCCGTCGCTTCCCCTTTGTGGATCTAAAAATCGCAAATTGATGGCTTGTGGTGTCTGTGCACTCCAATAATGTCTCTGTGTAATAACAAGGAGAAAGCAGGTTGCAGCACATTTGGCACACATGTATCAAACCAAGCGGCAATGTGGCACGAGGCCTAATGGTTCTGGTCTTCATGACACAGAGCCCATTAAGTGAGGAGTATTTCCTGCTGGGAGTCACATTGTGCCATACGCATTATGATCCCCCCATCACTGATCCCCAGCGCAGAAAGCAAGCTAATGGACTTCTGGAGCACAATTACATTATTATGTTCAGGGAATACTGGATGCATTTCATAGTCTCTCCAAAAAAAAAAAAAAACAATTTCAGTCATTTTACTTAGAAACATTTTTATTTGACGAAAGTATCTTTTCTCTCAGGGTCAAGTAGGAAATAGACTTTACAAATACTATACAAGTCAGTTGGTTTGATTAATACTCGATCACCACAAACAGAAAAACAAAAAAACAGAAAAGGGATGACGGTCAGTGTCAAAAGAATAATCTTGATGTGTTTTGTTGGGTGCAGGAGGTGGAGGTGAGGGTGAATCGTTTATCGGGCAGAGATTCAACCGGACACCTGCTCTCCTGCCGGCAAGATCTCTCACTGCCGGGAAGCTTTTATAGGAGGAAAACATTAACGGTGAAAGGAAGCCACCTCGGCACACGGAGGTTCAACTGGCAGTGAGATGGAAGCGTTTGATAGAACTCCTGCAACGTGTGGCGGTAAGTAAAGTGCACGTGGTTATATTTACCAACCAGGCTGGTCTCAACCAAAAGACACCCCTCTCTGCTCACTGATAGTCATTCTGAGGTTATCAGGCAACTCAAAAACTATTTGGAGAAAAATAATTGTCTTTTGGGCTCATTCTAGGTAGCTTTACAGTGTATAAGCTTCTTGCCTCGGGCAGGTTTAAAGGGTTTGCTCACCCATATAACCCAAAACATAAAATCACATCTCTCTCAAGCTATATCTTAAAAATAAATCATCTGTTCGCTTCATTCAATTTTCTAACATAAGAACCTCCTGGTGTCCTCGAGTCAGAAATCTCAGCGATGTTTACTTAAAAACAAGACTATTTGAAACATGAGATAACACTAAAGGGAAGTGAGGAAATGTGTTTTGTGATTTGGGTTACCTTACCCTGCGTGGTAACGGGGCGTCACATGGCTTTAAGCTTTAAGCGGAGTGAGAGTCTGGCCCCAACGGCGAGTTGAAAGCTGGGAAAGGTGAGCCAACGCTTATAAAACTCATGAAAATGTACAAAAACGTGGATTCAGTTCAGGGTGCTAGAGAAGCTTACCTCCCCACAACGCGATCAAGTGTACAAACACATGGAGGAGGAAGAAATGACTCAGGAAAACACATTCAAACGTCTAGATCTGCTGGTTGCATTTATGACCCCGAGGCCCGAAGAAAAGTAAAACTGGAAGTCCAGAGTAAAATATTTAGCTGCACACCTTGGCAAAAACCGATTCCAAACTCTTTGGCATGTACGACCATTTTATATTTTTCATTTATCTTTTTCTCATCAATATAAAAATTGAGATAGAAAACAAAACAAACAAACAAAAAGTATCAAATTGTATGCCTCCTACGGTCTGTTATCTTACAATAAAATGTTAAACATCAAAATGCTTTATGCCAAAAAGGCCATACATGCTACAAAAAAATCTAAGCCTTTATTTACACAGCAACAAGCCATTTCTGTACAGGACATTCATTTTTATTACATGGCTCATACATCCTAAGTACACACTGATTCCAAAGCAGAAAAATAAGATTTTTTTTAGGTACCACTTTTTTGGGGGCGACCGGGGCTGATTCGTTGTTGTTGTTGTCGTTGTCCTTTACTGTGAATGAGTCTCTTCATTTTCCACGTCACATAAAGTCATTGAGCTCCAACTCCAAGGCTGCGGCCATCTCGTCCGCCTCCGAGCTGCTTCCTCCTTCTTCCTCGTTGGAGTCTTTGGACGACTCGTCGGCAGATTCCTCCGCCGCCTCCTCCTCCTCCTTATTGTCGCCCTCTTCCTCCTTAGCTTCATCGTGCTTACGTTTGTGGCCCCTGCAGAAGGAAACAAAAGATGATTTAGAAAAGGGGACTGTGCAGCTTTAACCTGTGGGACTCCGCTGCTGCTCCCGTTACACTATAGAACAAAACCAGACACACAAAAAAAAAAAAAAAAAGGTGAGTCAAAGTTAACAGAGCCAAAACTTGCTCTGTTACTTTAAGGAATACTTCCATGTACACTTATCCCAGCGTCTGTAAAGATCAATTATTAAGGCGTTATCTTGTAAAAACGGATGCTGTTGAGGGATGTCAGAATCTTTCTAATATAGCTAATAAACTACAATATGTATCATCATCAACAACTATATCCAGTATAGTGTAACGCTTGGCTTCTTAAAAATGTGTTATTATGTTTAAACAGGAATAGTAATGCAGAACTACACAGACAGAGACACAATCCTCCTCAGTTGGTAATATGAGCACCTGCAAGGGGAACAATGCATGACTCTGGACACAATAGATATCGTAGCTTCTATAGTTCTTACGGTTCGGGTTGGATTTACTATTTATTTATTTATTATGACAGATTGATCCGAGAATAATGCAAACACAGCTGCAGCCGTGGGCCAAACGAGCTGGCAAACGTGTCAACTTGAGCCAAGTGAACCAAATATACCAACTGATTTAACATTAGAACTCAACCTTGTAGAACGTTTATTAGGAAAGCTGTGGGAGACTCGTGTTACGCTTTACGTTTCCCAAAATCAACACAACAAGGACGGCGAGTGCGACGTTATCGTGATCCGTCAGTCGGGTACGAGAGGAAGACCGACGCTGAGGAAAAACAGACGCATCTTCCTTTCAGACAGACATCATCCCCTTCCCACACCTGATCGGATGGCTGCGGCTCCACCAGCTGTTATTGGTGTTTTGCCTTCAGTTTTCTAATCAAAAATACATGGCGGCCGTTCTGGAAATCAATGTTTTTCCTCAACCGCCTTCCAACATCTGTTTCTGAATGAATGCTTTAACGTTCGTCGAGGCGATCGAGACGCCGTCCGAATTCAAAATCTGAAGTGGATGTTTTCCACCTGGCAGTGAAAACTCAGCTCTCGAGACATGGTCAATAAATTGGAGGTTAATACTGAATTATAAAAGAACAAATAAAAAGACCAATTGTTTCACATGAAAGCAATATGGGTCCGCTCCCCAGTCAAAAAAAAAAGACAATATGAAAGAAAGAGAACAACTTGTGTTCAGCACTGCACCACACAAAGCAATTAACAAGGGCTTGTTCTCCACACAGACTGTGGAGCTGAACTCTTCCTCCTCTTCCTCTTCCTCCTCAAGCTGAAGACATTCACAAAGCACTGAGAGGAGCTGCAAAGGCGATGAGGGATGGTCAGAATGGTGGAGATGGATAGGAGGAGCAAAAAGGACGAGATAAGACCGTAACAAATCCACTATTATTCATATCCCCCTCATTAAATGACGTGGTTAGCCTAGCTTAGCATCAAGCTTAACAAGGGGAAACTACAAACACCTCTTGATCAACTAACAAGTTGTGTCTTGTTTGTTTAACCTGAACACAAACGGTAGACATTGTGAAATATTTAGCTACTTTCTCTCTGTATATGGTGACTTTTACGACCCCGTTGGCGCCTCGCGATGTTATTGATCTGAGGCTCTCCGGACCTGAGCTCTGAGTCTACTGTAACGCTACGTTCACACCAAAAGCTTTGCGAATGTTCACAACGCTTTTGGTTCGAACGTAGCATAACACGCAGACGTGATTCTGTTTGATACCCAGACCTATGCTATGTTTTTTTTCCTCTTCAAATATACATTTTAGTTGTGTATAACTGGAAGAACATTGTAATACAATTAGTAATTAGAATGGATCTTACCTTTTTTCCACTCGAGTGGATTCGAGTGGCTAAAGAATTATTTTGCATGGCCGTAAACACGCCATCCCTCTCTCCACTCTAGCTTCTTCCATGACATCCTCGGCTTAGTGGCTTATTAGCATGATGCTAATGAGGAGTGCATGTTTATTTTCTTCCTGTGGTTATTGTGGAGGACTTGACGCCGGCTCTGCCGAGAGGGGCCACTCTCATTAGGCCACAGCGCTGTCAGGCAGCATCGCTAACCTCCCACAGCAGCGCGGCTCTGCCCGTGTGTTCATTGAAAGGTCAGATGTCGGCCAATATCAGCGGAGAGGCTCGGTGACATGACAGTTACAGTGGACCCCTGCCGACTGCGTGCCGCGTGTGGGAGGGAGACTGTCGGGTTTGTGTTAGCGCGGCAGCTCGGATATGAAGATGTTTCATCTTCAGATCCGCGAGATCGAGGCTCTGGTCAGAGGCCGAGCGATTATTTGGAAACCGCGTTGCAATGCGGCGATCCCAAATGTGGTCATCAGTGACACCGCTACCTGGGCTGGTTGGCGACACTGTCTGAGTTATTGCAGTGTACGTGTATATACATTTACACACTAATGGAGGGGATGAGTAAAAAAAAAACCACCATCCCACTCCTATTTCCAAATATTAAAGGTTGAGACAGCGGGGGTCGGCTCCTCCGTTGCTTTTCTGCCTCGGATCATTTCATCCAATCTAAATCTCCGTCTATTAATCCAACCGCCCACAGAAACTAACTCGGCAGACGCTTCCACCACGTTCACTCATGTCGGCTCCAGTTGTAATCCACTTTTATTGGATCCTCGCTGGTTTTTATACGCCGTTAAACCGCACTGCTACGAGGGGAGAGACTTCCAAACGGCTTTATTTACATTTCTACAAACACGCTTTAGATCGATAAACTTCAGATTTAAATAATCTATGACGAATGCTCATACATTTTTGAATTTTCCGACACTGGCCGACATTTTCATTTAGATACTAAATAGTTATGGTTCGGGGTTTATGCACAAACCCGCAAAAGGAGTAAATGGTTTATAAAAAACTGATGGTGTTTGCAGGAGGAGAAGCAGTGCTGGACGTTTTCACCACGAGAAAGAGGTTTTATTCTAATTCTGGGTAAGAATCATGGACACACCCATCCAAAAATGGGCATTGGGACAGATACTGACCTTATTAAAAGGATCTGGGGAATGTGCCCTTCGAAGCTGTCAGCATAGTTCAATACTCCACTCCCTCTTCGAAGAGTCCTATTGTTTTTAAGTGGATGAGCCAAATCCCAAAGGAAGGTCACAAAGCAACTTTGGAGTCCCGTAAGTGAAATAGTTCACAAGCTCGAGAGACAAAACAAGCGAAAGTTGAAGCTTCCGGAAGCGGGTTGACAGTAATAGAAGGTGTTGGAGTTGAAAACGGGGCTGTCAAGGATAATCTGCCGTCACACAATTCAACAAGTAGCTGCATCGGCAAGGCTCGGGGCAATCCGTAGGCGTCAGTTTAAAATAATTATCTTGACTTATCTTGAGAAAAAGGCTTAAACTATTTGTGACAGACTGTTGTTACAGCCTTCAAATAGTTTTAGTATTAATTGTTTTAACTGCATATGACTCCAGTCATAAAATCAATCAAGTTTTCAGTCATTCTCCAGTTCAGGGAACGGTTGCTCTGACATACAGTGACAACGGAAATCCTTTTGAATTTAAGTTACAGTATTATTATCATCATCAAACAATATCCAATATCCATTTGTTTGTTTTTCCAGGAAATATTTATTAAAATATGAATCATTTGAATGGGGTAAATTAATAGTTATATTCTTCAGGAATTTTAAATCAATAAACAAATAAATCAGTAGCTGCAGCTCTTATAAGTTTGGAGGGAAGAACTTTTGACTATCTTTCAGAATACAACTGGGGCGACTGGGATTCAGCGGTAGAGCCCTTCGATCAGAGGAGCGCTGGTTCGATCCCCGGCTCCACTCGTCCATGCCAATGTGTCCTTGGACACTTAACCCAGAATTGCTTCCGCAAGCTGTGCAGTGATTGGTGAGCTAGAGTCCTGATGGGTGGGACTTGCACGGGAGCCCATCGGTGTGTGAAAGGGTGAAGTGTTAAAGCGCCGCTTTGAGTGGACGGAAGACTTAAAAAAAAGTGCTGTACAAGTACAGGTCCATTGACCAGTAACGATACAGAAACACCGGCTTGTCCGGAAGTTGTAAAATGTTGACAGTTGAATGAGTCGAGTCAGTAAAAAGGTTGGCCCAAAGCCCCGAGAGAGCACTTTAAATCAAGCTGCTGTCAGTGACACAAGAGGCACAGCGGGCCGACCCGTCGGGTAGTAATCATCCAGTGGACTTCTGGTTTTTATGCAACTATAAAAAGGACCTCAATTTGGGGTGAAAACGGGGACAAGCTGTGCTATTGTCAAATTTCCAAGCTCTCTCCAGATGGTTTTTTTTAAATTAAACTACATTTTGTGCCTCACATGCTCGTGGTGTTGTTGCAAAAGGTAATAATAAGGTGTCCGTTACTATAGATACAGATGTTAAGGTCATTACTTGGAGATGTCGTTATCTCTTTGTACTACGGGGGTGTGATTGCATTACGGGTGCAGAGAGGACGACGCCACGGAGCGCCCGCTGGTGAACAAACAGCCTGCAGCTACAGTCGCATAAACGCATCATTACGGATACATAAGTGTTATAAAATGGCTCATATAAGCCAGGAAACTGGCAGATGCCGCAAGTTGAGATGCATTTCTACGAGACTGTGTGTTTAGGTGCAGGCGGCACGGGGAGCATGCAGACGGGCCAAGACTTTACAGATCGGGCCGGACTGCAGTTTAATCTTGTCATGCTGAGTAACTATCACTTCTTGATGAAGTTGTGCGCTCTCACTGAAGTCTGAGGCTGCAAACTCTACCAAAGGCATCCCAGTTTCGGGCTATAGAGGAAAGGAGGCAGAGAAAGAAGAGGAAGCCCTGCAAAAAAAATAAAAAAATGAGACTTCAAACGCTTCTGACAACTCCGCTTACAGCAAGAAGGAAGGAGGGGTTGAGAGAAAGAGGGAGCGAAGAGGCAAATGGAGGAAATAAAGTGTGAAAGAGGAGGAAACGGAGCGTGGGCGAGGGAGGTAATGAACTAAATAATGAACTAAACTTTCGGGACTTTAATCTTCTTGGTTTCCTGCGGAGTTTCCTCCGTTGTGTAGGAGGGTCAACATCCACTGACCTCATCGAGATCAAGAGATCTTATTGGAACAACAGCTGGCCACGAGTACACTTCTCTATCGTTTTCCTTTCGTTTGGGTTAAGTAGTTACAAAAGCCGCTCTCTGTAGTAAATTATGTTTATTCTCAAAAGCATACACATTAATACATTGCACATGTCATTTTCCATTCCCCCCCCCCCTCCTAATTCACCCAACACAGAACAAATCGCACTGCCTCTATTGTCAAAAAGCACATTACAGTATTAATAACTCAAGTATACACACACAACATAAGTAAATATGGTGTGGGAGGGTATTACAGTCAAACAGAAACAAGTAATGAGTTTTTAGAAATTGGAAATTATTGCTATTATTAATACCCCTTCTGCCCCAGAGTCATGGGTGGGAGAGAGCCACACCAGCGTCAAAATAAATAAATAAATAAATAAATAAAATTGTCCAAGGCCACAGAACTGGTTCATGAATCTAATGAGTCTTCAATTTATCAAAGTATTGTATGATCGAAAGTTATCGAGTTTTTAAAAGAACAAGGGGAGGAAGGGATACTACTCAGCAATGCAGGTCACCTTCATCACTCCCTCTCCACCATTTATCCCACATCATACACAGCAGATACAGTTGTAGTTAGACGTAAACACTCCCGTCCCTCGTGCTTTTAGCAGCTCCATATGCAGCGAGCTGATAAGCGGTTGACGCTCATCTCCCGCTGCCCCTGATTTAGATTATCTTACTATGAAAACTGACAAACGGGAGCACAAAAAAAAAAAAAGGGACGTGTCAAGGTTTCAAAAGCAAGCGGACTTTCCAACAGCGTTGCAAGGAAATGAGAAGCGGGAAGACATGACAGCTCACACAATGGCGACGTTGTGTTCTTTTATGAGGCCACGTGCTTTTTGAAAAATACATGTCGACAAAGACTTTTTGAGACAGGATGCTGATGGTGGAGATTTGATGTGCGTGGTTGCAGCATTCTGCAAAACTCTTTACTCTTTTGTATCAGAAAAACTAAGAGATGACATTGTTTTCTTTTTGAGCTTCAGCAGTGAGTTACACGAATCAAGTGGATGTATTCCAAAGTTAGTCTTTCAAAAGCAACATTCCCTCTTTGTGGTACTATCCCTCTGCTGTGACTCAGAAAGCGAGCACTGCACACAGAGGGAATCCAATGCCAAAAGCAGGAGCTTGATATTAGTTTCAGTTTAACTTTAGAAAGCGTTTCTTGTTGCCCATTGCTTGGAATGGATCTCCTGAAAGCATTACAGCAAGCAATGCCCTTTTCTGTACATATGGGAATGGTAATATTGATTGGAGACATTGTGAAGCTATCCTTTAACATGAAACAGTGCTGCTATATAAGGAACATTCAGCTTGAGGCGAAACAATGAGTTCAAAAAAACTGAAACGCTTGTTTAAAAATACCCAAGACTGAACACACAAAGATACTTTTGGTTGTACCAGACAAACAAACATAATCCCTTTTATCTCCTTGAACACTCACCTGTCTATGATGCATCATGTGCATCATGTGACTCATAAAAGGGATAATAGGAAAGTCTGTCCCATGCAACTTTTACGGTTACAGCTATTTCTTGTACACAAGGCTTTAACTGCTTGTATCTAATTTAATGGCGGAAGCTTTATAGACTACAAATGGCTTGTTTTGTTGGGGTTGTAACATGGTTGTCAACCACGACTAGATTCACTTTCCCCCAGACTAAAACTAGTCAATGTGTGGAGGTCAAGAATAACTGGAAACTGTGAATGTAAATGTATGTATAACATGTATATAGTTGCTGTGTTGCAGATAAACAGGTAGCAGTTTTGATATTAACATTTGACTAAAGGTAAATTAAGGTTATTTTCCTCCACAAAATGTCACTAGACTGCAGACTACACATAAAGAAGAAGAAAATCCTCGCCAATGTAACGTCCCAGAGCAACGACTGTGACAAAAGGTGTGATGCAGCTTGTCAACGGTGTGATTCACTGTCAGTGTCATTTATATCTCCCCAGTCACCCATGTCTGCATCAAACCACCCCCATCCCTCTGGCTCAGCCACAGGCATCAGATTAAAGCTCCCGGGCGTCCTTTCATACAAGATGCTTCTTTTCTGTGTTACCGACACCGCCCGGCTTTGGCATCTTTCCTCAGGAGGAGCTTTGGACCCTGCAGCTGCTTCAAAGAAGACAGTTTTTTTTTTATTTAAACATTGTAGAGGTTGGCACAGTGGGACATTTGTCATATACCCCGTAATCGTGTGTGTGGTCAACGAGCCAATAAACACATCAAAGGAACTTCTGTTTGGGTCAGTTCCAAAGCTGCTTAACTCATTTGTCACCTTATATTGTCCTGACTGTTTTAATGTTTTCTTAACTGTTTTAAATCCTGTTTTCTCTGCATTATGTTTTGATGCTCTTAATGGTTTTATGTGAAGCACTTTGAATCACCTTGTTGTTGAAATGTGCTATACAAATAAACTTGCCTTGCTCTTAAAATATTTGATTTTCTTTTTGCTTTGGGGCTTTTCATCTCGAGACTCTAATAGAGGTATGCTGTCTGCTTTGTCTCTCACATCCCACAAGTATTAAAGCGCGCTGAAGCAAGCAGACGGTGGCAGGTTGGGCTGAGGAACGACAACTCTACAATAAATAAATAAATAAAAAAGTACAGTGACTAATATACAACGTCTCTATCCGAAGCTCAGAGAACACCCCTGGGTGCCGATGGAAACTCTGACGCTGGGAACGTCGCATAAAACAGTCGATGAGTAATCGCACGCGTCGCTTGATTCACATGTTTGTTCTTTCATCGGGGGGCGACTCAGTGGTCACATGTTCAGGCCAGTCACATGGAAACAATCCAGTCAGCAAAGCAGTGGTGACTGGTCGGGGACAGATGTTGGAAGGGGTTTTATCAATATACTACTACTATATATATTATATAACAATATACTGTGCAACTGGAGAGTTTAAAAAGGGCTCTCCATCAATTCAGCACTACACTACGGACACTAGAGATGGAGATATCCTGACTTTAGGTCTCAAATAAAAACAGTAAATCCTACAATTCTGAATAATGACTACAAAGTAGTTCCCATACATGTGCACTGCTTTCTACTAACAATCCCACAATGCAAGGCAATGCATTTGCTTTTTTATCAATGAGAAAATCACTGTAAAATGTCTGAAATCTCATTTTCCGGCTCACTATTGAGTAAACTACAGTGCGTCTGTGAGTTTTGATGTCACTGGAGAGTTAGAGGAGTGTGTCGATAGAGAGTAGTATTGGTTTTCTCATCCAACTCTCGGCAACATCAGGACAGCAGAAAGTCTCTACATCTTCCGTCGAAAACTAAAAACGCATCTCTTTCGACTATACCTTGAATAAGGAAGGTAGCACTGTACTAGCACTCTAGTAGCACTGTGATGTCTCTTATTGATAGCACTTTTGTAATTTTCTGTAATTTTTGTAATTTAACTCTATTGAAGAAACTGTACTTTAGTGATTATTGATTCTTGTTGTTCTGAGTTTGTACTCATGATTGAATGCACTATTGTAAGTCGCTTTGGATAAAAGCGTCAGCAAATAAGCGTATTTCCCAAATTGTCTCAACTATTTATTTTAAGAGGTCTGAGTGAGCAAACACACTGAAATGGAGCCGATCAGAAGGATCATGATTGAACCTATACGCGTAAACTTTAGTGCAGCTTACTATCTGAATTTAAGAAACAAAACAAAAACGAATTACCGCCTTTCATGGTGAGAAGGAGCCTTTGTTCCAGTCAGAGAATTAGTGTTAAAATCCAGATATCGACATTTTGGTGCATCGCAAGATAACCCCATCAACTCTCTACATATACATACAGTATAAATAAATACTGTCTGTGTGTTATCTTCTTAATTTTAGAGCGATGTTTGCTCGTAGTTATGTGACAGGAGTCGATGGTACAAAGACGTCTCATCAACAAACTGTGTGAACTTATTGTGACTTATTATTATCCCAATTAATAGCAAGCTAAATTAACAAGTTTGTTAACTGACTCCTTGTTAGCTGTTACAAAATAATCAACGAGGAATATGTGCTGCATATATTTGATGAGCCAATACGGAGAGTTCATGCATGGCTAAACTTGATCCAGGTTCAACTCTTTTTCTCCGGACCATCTCTGCCAACTGGTGGGCTCATTATAATATATTATTATAATGAATTAGGAGTGTTAATGTTGGTCTGAGCATAGCCTTACTGTTCATGAAACCGGCTCTACATTACCTCACATTGAGTATATGTTCGAGTTGTCCGTGAAACAACAGTCATCAGGGAAGTTAAATGTTTTCTCTAACCCCCACCTTAAATCATGCTTCTTAAGTGAAAGACCTAATTTAACAGAACAAAAGTCTCATTCATTGTGGAGAAACACATGACCGATACGCTCGTCAGTAGAGGTGGGAAGAGAGGAGTTCCTCGTTAGGTGCCACCTCGTCATAGTTGGCCAATCGGGAATTGGGAGGAGAGTCTTTGTGCTCAGACACTGCAGAGCGCTCTCCACCCACTGCATGTACCGATGAGGAGAACACAGGCTGTGGGAGTATCAAAGCAGTCATGGTTTTACAGGCTGCTCTGCAGCGCTGTTGGAGAACCTCCATGTTAATATGTGGATTTTATTTGAGCTCTGATATCTTAGACGTTCATAATGCAGCATGCACCTCTTTTCGATGAGCCTCGGTAAAGTCAACCTCATTCGACATTCGTTCCCTGTGGCGTCTCGAAATCTCGAAATCTCCCATCAAAGAGCATCCATCCAAGTTTCATGCCTCAGCAGGTATTCCGCTTCAGACAGAGCGCAGCGGATTTGAATCTAGTATTACGGCTTTGAATCGACATCATAGCTTTCTCCAGCTCGCCGTCCCCGAACAGGTTAGCGCCGTCAAGACGGCTTGCTATTGGTCAACGGTGCAGACTTACGTAAGTGAAAGTTCAACGAATATGAAGTCAAGGCACAAAATAATTGCGCGCGTACCGACTTCCTCGCTACAAACAAATCCAATCAAAATCGTGGTGATTCCATTTGAATGAGCTTGAATCGCAGCTAACTTTTGCAAGCCCGTCCGCCTCCAATAAAATAAATTGTGCTCCTGCGATTACTGTCCCTATTAACAGGCTCTGTGAGGACGCTGAGCGTTGTTCCTGGTCTAGTGGCAATTAAAGTAAAAAGTGTGTGAGGCAGGTTAACTGAATGCACATACAGGAAACAAATGTTCTCACAAAAGAAGCCTTCATATGCACCGTGTACATAACCTGGTAAAATATGACCGATGTGAATAGACAGTGGTGCATAAAGCTGGAGAATGAAGGTCATCAAAAGCGTATTTTCCTCCCTACGTATGCACTTTTGTGTGCGATGAGGAATAGCTCATGCATGCGCGTATGGGTGGTGATAAACAATGGCTATTAACAGTCAGCATCCCTCTGAGACGCATCTCTTTGCCTCATAGCGAGATCAATCTGAACCAAGAGCATAAATAGAAGAAAAAAAAACCTGCCTGCATCACCGGGTTGGAGCCACGAGCCAAGAGGAAACTGGGTCAGATTACTTGCAGTTTTCTTCTTTCTCTCTACTTAATGTATTCCTTCTTCCTCCTCTTTTCATATATATATATATATATATATATATATATATATATATATATATATATATATATATATATATATATATATATATGAAAAGCCTGAGTAAGCATTCCTCTTCCACACAGCCTGCCGCCTCTCTCGCACCGCTGAGCTTTGTTTATGAGGGAGCGCCGGGATCATTGGGCCGTTTCTCCGTTTCGGTGTGCTCACAAAGGGGAAGCCGAGCAAAGCGGACCGCTGTCAACGTCTTTTAAACCCGTGTTACATGTGGCATCGCTTCAAAGCCGCGCTGGGATTCAGGTGTCAGGCTTCGTTGTCAGTTTAACAGGACGGCCGTGTGTAGACAGAATGTCCCGCGAGCCAGATTGATGGACTGATTGACTACGCGCGGCAAGACAAGACGAGTTATCTCTCCCCCAACACATTCACACAGTTTAAATCGCACAGCGCTTATGAATATCTTGATGTCTTTTAGTGTTGGTGCTCCACGCCACACTGCGCAAACGAGTAAAAAAGGTGAAAAAAAACATTGTCAAACACCGATAGACGATGAAGTGGAGCACACATATGGTCACTTGTAGTTCAGCTCTGGGAGCTGTCAGGAAGACACAATGTTAGAGCAGGAAACAACAGGCGGAGGAGCAAAAAGAACAGTTTCACATCGTTGAGCGAGACGAAAAGCACTGAATAATTTCAGCCTTTTCTATGTTCTTTCTACTTTAAATTAACACACGACAAATTTGGTGGACAAAGAATGTTAGCAAAGGATTGGACCTTTTGGTAAGATGATTTTCTGTAATCAGTGTTTCTAAATTACCTCAAACATTTCTGGACCGCCAGTTGTCGCCTATTGGCGGATATTCACGCTAAAAACAGATTTACCTGCGATAAACTTAAGCTGTTGGATAATATAGAGACCATGCCGATGTATTAGTTGGGCGTTAATGGGCAGGAGCTGCTGTGCTGTAGCAGGGTTACAGTTTTCAACCATTCGGCACCAAACATTCCTCTACAGTCCACGGTAAACGTCGAGGGGAACCACTGCACACAAGACCAAGCTAAACACACAGTACCTTTAATAGTACACATTTAAATAAGATATAACCTTTAAAATCACTTAAGGCCAAAACACTGGTTTGAAGTACACTGTCGTGTATTGAACTTTTGTGATAATGTAGCTTTGCTTGCATATAAAAAGGTGTCTGGTGATCACACACACACACACACACACACACACACACCCTTATCGCAACTCCAACAAACTGGAGTTCACCTTTCTAGCAGCGGTTTGTCTGAACACATGGCAGAAGGAAACAGAAGTGCAGGCTGCAGCTGCCGAACAGAGTTTGTACCTAAAATCCCATAATCACAAAGCCCAGTACACTCGAAGCAGCTCTTGCTACATTTCACACGCAGCCAGCTTTGTTTAGATATAAATCAGATGATGAGGGAAAAATTGTTTAAAGTGACAAGCTAAACTCAATTAGGCCGTTTGCTTCACACTCACTCACCTGCATAAATTCCCGCTGTAATGGTACACATTTAATTAATCTGCAGCATTGAGCGTGCCCTGCAGGAGCAGAGAGACGGAAGCTCTGCCTTCACAGAGAGAATAAAATAAAAGAATAAAGAAGCTCACGTCTATCTACGAGTTGGAAACAGCGTTCATGGATGCAAATAGAATAATCTGAGCACATACCGGAGAGATAAAGTGCCATTACAGCAGTCTTAAGGGGCCCGATTCTTAAAAACAATTACCCACAGGGGCCTCGGGTACAGGCGTTCTAATTGGAAAGCGCATGGAGTCTAACTTACAATACAGGCATTTAGATAACAGTCCTACAGCCTTTTCACTCCACTATCAGCTCCTCCATTAGAAAATGAGGAGCGAGCCGTTCTACGCATTAGATACTAACGAAATGCGGATTGCATAATCACGCGATTATAATTAAAAAACACTTTGGGCTTGCAAACTTGGTTAATAAATAATAATAAAAAAAACATATAAACAAATATATTAGATTGTCCTGAATTAGTCTGATAAAAACATGTAAGCAAATGAGTGGATTATTACATTTTTTTCATACAGATACTCAAAGGTACCCCAAAATATGCCTTAAATCGTGCCTTTATTCAACTTCTACCAATCAGGTAGCGCAGCCTGTATTTAGCCGAAGAGGCAAAGACAAGATTTGTAAAACTACATTAGAGGAAATGAGACCTTTGGTATCGTCTGGGCCGTCTGTTCAAGCATGATTAGTGTATGTTGTGTCAAGGCCAAGACACATTCACAGAGAGCAGGTGCAGAATGACGCTATCGGTAGCGTAGCTCAGCCAACTCCCGTGTTAACTGGCAGAAGTTACCTCATCATCATCTATCTGCACGCACGGGTAATTCAAATTGAGCAGTCGCTGTTGCAAGAAGGTCTCTCGCTCATTTGTCACAAAAGACTCGACGTGTAGGTTGTTGCACATTCAACCCAATCGCTTTGTTCACTCAAGTCGGGAGGAAAGAAAAACCAAGCGAACACGTCGCAAAGAAACGCCGATAATTAGAATATTTAATGCGTCGGAATTCGTTTTCCCCTTCATACTGTGGAAAGATAATTGTTTTTACACTTCTTAAAGCATAATGCCTACAAATAACCTGAGAAAGCCAGGGAAGATTAAGACGAACAATAATTACATAACGGGCTCTGCGAAGGAATTGTGTTTCACACTGAATGGTTTAAAAACAGTCAAATAAGGACGGACATTTCATGAGGACATGTAGTCCATACACGAGGCTTTCTGTTAATCCCCAGTATGAGGAAACGGTGCCACACTAGAGAGCCAGCTCCACACAGAACCATCGCCAGGAGAAGAAGAATAAAAGAATAAAACAAAAAAAAGGGTACTGGGGTGGGAGAAAGCAGAGAGAGACGATTCACGGCACGCCGAGATGGGCGAGACTTTTATTTGCCCACTTTTATCTCAAAGCGCACACGGCACAAAAGGTGAGCAAACGCTGATGAGAGCAACCACCCGGACCATGTTGTTCCTTCTGCTTTGCCGTTTGGAGAGGAAGAAGATAAGCCGGGGGATTTAAATAATCAGCTTTTTTTCTGCGGTTTCTGCAGTATTCTATGCGGAAACAACGGCAGAACGATTTAAAAAAAAGGTCTCGGTGAAGTTTATTTCTCCCTTTAATAGAGTTGATGAGATTATCAGAAGTGTGCCGTCCCTCAGATGCAATTATGAATGTTTACTTACACGTGTTATGTAACTGCCATCACCGAGGTGTTTCCACAAGGCAGAGCAGCGGTAAACACCATGAATGCATTACCAGCAATCAAAACGTGTTTGTGTGTTACTTGTCTTGCAAACAGCCCCCCCTTTTTCAAATAAATTCTCAAAGAATAGATTCATGCACAGAATGCGGAAAGCTAATTTTGTCTTATTTTAAGTGCCACTTATGAACAGGACACAACAAAGTAAGATGAAGTCAGACCGGCTAAGCTGTGAGGGGGCAGTTGCATTGCAATTTGATGAGACGATGAATGTCAAGTATGGTAATTTACCGGAGCTGCACATACTGTTTATTGAGAAGAAGTTGACGCCGGAGTGTGAAAGCATCCATTATTTAATTAGAGATATTTGAGTTCTGGTGGGTGGTCAGGGTTCATCCACAAACAAACAAGTCGTAACTGATAGTTTGCAGTCGGCAAGAGATACAGGGAGTGGGCTTCCCATTTTGCACAATTCCATGTAATTGCCGTAAGAGCCGAAGAACAAAACTACCCCGAAGAGCTGATGCCACTATAGTAGTAGCTCGCTGTCATCGTTAGTTTGAAAAAGGGGCGTTTGAAGTCGCCGTTGGAACACAGTCCACGATGCCACCGATTATGTAAAGAGATGTATAGAGATTGATGTACGAACGCAAGTCTTTTTGGCCTAAATAACATTCTTACGTGTCTATGTCACCCTCACTGAGATCCCATGCGGAGAATAAACAAACAGAAAATGAGAAAGCGCTCCGTCCTGTTCGACTGTTGGATCTTCTGCCTCGATTGTCCCAGTTTGTTGCACAGAGCATCGCAGACCGGCCGGGTTGGCAGACGCGATGCCTTCTGCATCCAGTTTACTGACGTCACACCGGATGATTTCAGGAAATTTTTCGTCCCTCAAAGAGTTCTTGGAGTCGTCAGTTTTTAAAACTTTGCAAATGGATTTTTTTGGGGCTCCCTGTACCGAAATGATCGGATAAGACAATGGTGGCAAATCGGCCAGACCAGTTTCATCAGGTCACAAATTGTCACCGGGTTGGAGGTGTGGAGCCCCGAATAACCAGAGATGTCCAGAGAATATAGAGGTGAAACATTCTCCCCCGGGAAGACAATTTGCACTTTATCGAACAAAAAAGTGGAGAGAAAAACAGCGGCCACACCATCAGGTGTCTTTCAGCAAGAGAAACCAATTATGAACACATTCAACCAACGAACGCCTCTTCTTTAGGTGAGCAACAGTAACGCGACGAATGGAAACAATTTTCTGCATAAAATTTGTGTTATTTTCTTGATGCTCCTGACAAACTGCCCAGTGTTTCAAGCAATTTGACTCAAATGAATCTCGGGTGCCAGGAAATGCACCCTCCCCAAGAAATTAAGTTACGACGCCAGCATGAGAGATGACAAATTAAAACCTGGGAAGCAGAACTGGTCGGGAGAGAACGGTTATTCTAGTTCAGAGATGTGGAAGAGAAAAATTACTTTTCACACCACGGTTATTGATTAAGGTGTGCTGCGTGCGGCCGGTAATAGATCCTGCCCATTCCACGTGAGCACGAAGGCAATGGATTATGAGAAAATGACCAATTTGTTCGACGACGCATGAGCCTCGGGGGGAGATGGGCTGTATTTCTGGGGTTCCAGTGTAGCCAGCCGATATCAGGCAAGTCTTCCTTTACTTACGCAGCTTGTTGTTGACCAAGTAGTTGGTTTAATATGTAAACTAACAAAAATCTAAATCATCGTGGGTTCAGACAGCAGGCCTAGGTATAAAATGCACGGCCGCCACTGGTGAAATGTACACGAGCGAATTGGCCTTCTTTGAGCCTGCAGCACACTTTTAGAAGAGACTGTGTCCAGAGCAACATTCATGCTCACAAAACACAGGGTTTCTGCAGACTTCCCCAAATAAAAATGTTCAATACTACACAGAATGCAGTTTAATCCTGGCCAAAGTATGACAGAAAAGCATGAGAGCAGGGACAAAAAGGCAATAACATTTCTGTCGTTCTGCACTGCTTGGAGACCAGTTCAACTGCTCTGAACAAGTTGGCAAAAACAAACAAGCTTTCCACTATTGTGGACACCATCATATTATTTTTTGGATTGTGATATCTGACGATGACACCGAATCTACTCTCATTTCATGTCCTCTGAAGTTGAACAGTGGACATGAAACACAAAATGCAGAGCGGGTTGGAGTGCCTTCTGTAGGTATTTGAATGAAAGAAAAGCAACCTTGAGGGCCGCGAGAAGCCTCACGACTACTTAAGCGTCGAAACATTGACATAAAAGCTTTGATAATTCATCTGCACGTACCGCTGGATCAGCACAAACAACACATACAGTGCAGAAAACATGGCTCAAAATCTGTTAAGGTGTGCCGTTTTCATTTGACTTCCAACGACAGCGGCCCATTCGGTTGAACCCATTTCCAAATTGCGCCCTCGGGTTTATTGCCGTGGAACCGAGAACATCCACTGAGAGAAAGTGGCCATGCACCATTAGCTGGAACATTTCCCAGGGCGCTAACAACATGTAACTTAAGGACGGCCTCCTTAAGCCGACCTTCTGCGTGAAAACCTTCTGGTACATTCTGTACGGTCACTAAGACCTGCGGTCTCTGGGGGAAACGTTTCTTTTCTTTATTTTATGAAGCAGAAACCCTGCCGAGTCAGATTCATGAGAATGAATTATTGATATTTAAAGAGCGCAAACAATAGCCATCAAATTACTACCCGCGAGGGGACAAAAAGGGGAGTAAAATAAGACGCAAGAAGGGTCAAAGTAGAGTTTAAATCCTTAATAGCGACAGAGTCATCAATGAATGTGCATTTCACAGCAGGGCTGAATGTGTCACGTTCAACTGCTAATTCACTACATAACGTCTTAACGAGCTGCAAGTGCTGAACATTGTAGTTGCTGATCTGAAGAATATGACGACAAATGGCGCCAGCGGCGTCTAGAATATGTTCACTCTGCCAAAGATGTCCAGTCTCTCTCTAGACGATGTGGCTAATTGAAGAGTTAGCGGCTTGTGTGTGTAAATGACCAACAGCTGGTGGACATTGGACTGAGTTTCCCAGTTAAAATGTATTTATTTATTACAAATATCAAAACATTGTCATTCCTGATTTACTTGAACTATACTGAGTAATGTTAATATTGGTGAAACAATTTGACAATTACCAAATACACATTTGATAGGTTTAGTAATTTATTAAGCACTCTGTTCCAGGGTTTCAACATTTGAGAACTTTTCTCAGTTTTAATACATTTAATTAATGAATCCTTCAGATTTGAACTGTTAGAGTGAGTATTTAAGTCAAACAAATGTGGTGGACACAGTTTGATCGGCTGCAAATGGGAACCAGTCTCTAATTCTCCATTTTATTCCCATTTACACAGATGTCACAGCTGTGATGTGTTACTTTGTGTGTTTTATTGCAAACCACCACTGTAGCTGACAATAGCAAAGTGATAGGAACACGTTTGCTGGTTCACACAGACGTCAGGGCGGTTAAAATGGTTCTTTGTAGCCGTGGTTCAATGTTTGCATGGAGCGCTGCTGTTGGAGATCAGACTTTGAAGTTGTCCACAAACATTGCAATTGGTGCATCTTTAGATGGGCTTTTTTTTTTTACTTTTCCTGTAATTTGATGTACTGAACAATTACTAAATGAACTTATCATGGTTAAATGTATTAATTCAATCACAGGATCTATCATGTGTAACACTCTCTAGAACACCAATACAGTTCAGGAGTTTTAAAATCACACAAAATAATCTAAATTGCAAACGCAACTGTGGTCAGCAACATAGCAAAGTCAATATCTTTTCCATTTCGTTCAGCCTCGTCTTACGTTGTAAACTAAATGGGACATCTGCACTGAAATCTGCGAGAGCGCTGAGGAGCCTTCTCACGTTACAGTTCTGAGCTTCTCTCACAGCCACAGCCTAAATTGAAATGCTCATATTATAACATAAGTGTTTAAAGTCGGAGTACGTCTCACGCCAAATTAATTTAATTAATCCCAAAGGGGAATCTGGGGCATCGCAGAAAAGAAAATTGCAATGAGCAGCAAATTGCCCTTTGTCATCTCGCGTCATCATTAGCCTCCAAAAAGGCGTGACCAAAAGCCTGCAGGTCTGTGATAAAACAATTCACAATAAAATCCTTTTCTTAACATCTGGCTGTTCACTGGAAATACTGGCAGAAAAGACCTCCTTGACTTTCCAAAAAACTTGCTAATGGGGATAAAAAAAGTGCAGATCAGGACTATTAATCTTTAAAAAGTGACAAAAGTAACGCATCATTCTTCACTGGAGTCAAAAATCGTGTCAAAAGGTTCATACAAGTCCGGCTTGCCAGAGAAGTAAGAAAAAAAAGAGTTCTTCTCGGTCGACCCGGGGTGTTTTGCTGCTCTGTTTCATTAATACCATTAATATCACCTCTTTGATATCACACAGTGGGCGCAGTCAAAAAGAAGAAGACTCGACTTCATGCCCCGCTGCACTTTCCTCCTACGATTAATGAACTTAGTCAATGGCTTCTCTTTAGGAAGTTTTAAAAGAACACTTCGCTGAAGGACTTCTGTCGCCAATTACCGAGCTGAATGGCAATGTTTAAATATTCTCAACTAGGAGCAGAAGCTTCAAGTACCTGCGCTGTGAAAGATGCAGGTTTCCTTTTCTAACCCGAACGTCTGCATTAGGGCTATAATTCTTTTGTAGAAATTGGAAATAAAAAGCAGCTGTATTCAGTGAGAAAGCTCTCTAGAACTAAACTACTTGCTCAGCATTGGAACGCTTCTAGAATCTAGAACATCAACATTTCCAGGAGTTTGTCAAATATTTGTAATTATTATATCTAGAAAAGCTTAAGTTGTACAATATGATAAATTCTATCGGCTCCAAAAAAATATGCAATTTTATACGTATGAACAAAAAATGTGGTTCACATTTCTCTAAATATTTAAAGAACAGCCTCTCTGAAGAGAATGTGCTAGTGTAAACATAAACATGGCAAGGCTCCACTCTAAAAAGCATTTATTTTTGTCACTCTTCCCAGACTGGAGGACTGGAACATATGTTTGTGTCCACATGTATGTGTGTGACATTGAAGAAGAACACAACAGCCTTTCACCTTTTCTGTGTCGTACAAACAGCGACACAAAAGAAACACATGGGAGACCACACAGGAAATGCAATAAACTGGAAAACATTGAGTTCAAAACACATCCGACGAGTCGGGTCGAAAGAAAGATGAAAGGCATTTTGAATTCGTCAACCTGAATGGAAAACTTAACAACCCATTTTGCCCTCCTTCATCGCCTCCTCTCTGGCGACGTTATAATAACGTGCTCACTCAAGCTGACAAGTTTCACACTTTCATTTTCACTCCGGAGGACAAACACGGTGCGGGAGAAGCGGCGTTGTGATGGAGGGTCTGAATAGAAGAGTCTCACCTTGAGAGACAGGAAATTAAAAGCGAGCCGAACTGATAACCGCAGATGTGTTTTTGAGCAGCGAATGGGTCTAATTGCTGCAGAAGTCCTGACAAAGTGTGCGTGGTGAGTAACGCACATTGTGTTAATGTTAAAAAAAAGGTCAACGACGGAAAGACGGTACTTAATGAAGGCTTCCCGGATACCTCAGCATCCGACATCCAACACAAACCGCACATCCATAAATGTGACGGACTAAAAACGGTACGGTCCCGTAATTGGCACCTTCTGGCCAACACCTACCTAGTTAATCAGGTGCCTCCATTGTATTCAAAAAGACGAGAGCATGGCAGCTAATTGTTTCCAACGATTTCTGAACAATTATGGTCTTTTCTGTGAGAATCTTCCCCAATTAGAGAACAAAAGTCACTCTATCTGCTGAATCCGTAGACAATGACGCGGGCAGCCACTAAAACATTACGGAGCATTCATCTGCAGACACTTGTTTGACGGATACTTTCAATTGTGAAAGTGTAGCAGCAGTTGGGAGTAAATCCCCGAGCCACGCACTCGCTAATCCTCAGCTGGAAGCCTCCGCTCGTTGTTAATCAGTCTGCCGTCTCAGAACTCCCTCGTAAACAGAGCGTGGAGCTTTACGGCCTCTAAAGGGTACCGAGACGACACGGGAAGTAACAACAACCGTGGCAAAAGTTGTTATAATCACATAATGTCACACTGCTTTTTTATAAAACATACACAAAAAACGAAGGTTTGCTCACGTGCACTAAAACACGAACGGATGGCCCGGGAAACAAAAGCAAGGAGAAGCTTGGACACACACACACACGGACACTAGGGCTGTCAACGAATAATCGAAATTCGAATATATATTCGAATAGTTGTTAAAAACAGAATTTCGAATGTGAAAATTAATATTCGAATGTAAAAAAATAAATAAAATAAAAAGTATTTCGGAGGATAATTATCGTGAACACCTAAACTGGGGGAGGGGGGAGTGAACACCTAAACTGAAGACACATATATTCGAATATATGTGTTTTTTTAAAAGGGAATATTCGAACGTCATTTTTTTGCAATTTTGACAGCCCTAACGGACACACACACCCTCTGCTCAGGTAGACACTCCACTTTATCTTGACATAGCAAATAGTGGTTTTCTGCCACAATAATTCAATGAATGTAATTTATTGCACCTTTAAAAGTGGCAATGTTGAAGATTTTCATTTAGATAAATGTCTGTTTATTCCCTACCTGTGGTGAAATGAGGTAACAGAGGGGCGATTGAGGAAAGTATTGAAAATTGTGTCAGTGGTGACATTTGAGAAGAAGAAGAAAAAAACCAAACTGTATTACAGTTGTTCTTCATTGTTTACACAAGAGAAAATGGAACTTTGCTCACATCTCTGAAAACGTGAAGGTCAAATCTTAACAAAAAGAATCCAGACTGTTCGACTCAAAGCAAAATTCACTCAAATTTAAAGTCTAATTTCAAGAGAGAGAGAGCGACAGAGAGAGAGAGAGCGACAATGTTCAGGAGTCCTTGTTGCGCATTGAACACATGAAATCTTTGTTCAGAGGGAGGAACAGGACACGTTAAAGTATTAATGAGGACATGGACTTCACACGTTTTCTGTAAAAAGGAAACTATATATCTATGTGTACCTATCTTTCATTTATGATGTATGTAAAACACTTTTTCCCCTTCTATGATATCTCATCTCACATTGTTTTCTGTTTGTTTAGCCGGTCACGTCGTTATCCTGGTTCTGCGATTGTCCCCCCATTGGTTGTTTATACTATATAGGTGGATCATTTATACTCATGACATGAGAATGGACATATAACTGGTTTGGTTTTTAATGCACTAAAGGAATCAGATATCCCGAGGACATTTTAAAATTGGACCTTTGCCTCGTTACATTTAGTGTTGCAGCTCCAACCAGACAGGAACATCTGGTGTTCACATCACTTAAAGAGTAACGGCGTTTCAGAGAACTTAGATTTCCTTTCTGTTTCCGCTGACACATGAAATGAAACAAAGACAAAAAAACAACTGGAAAAAAGGAAGAAGAAAAATCAAACCCCTTCAGCCTGAAGTGCTCTGGGAGGTGAAGGTTCAGCCCTTTCTCTGCAACCTCCTCGTTAAATCTTAAATAAGTTGGAGCCATGCGTGCCACAGCTCACCATGAATCATTCACATCAATCCCCACTAACAGTGAATGACCTCCAACAGCAGACACAAGATAAAATACCAGCTTGCTGGAAGTTTCCCCCTCATTTCGGAGTTCACAGAGATGCATCTCCCTCGCAGTCAAGCGTTTCAATGTCAAGGAGCACAGACGGAGAGTTCAGACGTTATTTTTGGGGGTGAAACCAGTTCAGTAAACTCCCTTTTGCTCAGCAGCAAATGAGGCGAGACTGTTATGAAAGGATTTTTTTGCTCCAACACAAAGAATCCCCCCCATCAAAAAAACTAAAAATATTCATTAATCCTTTTGCTTTGCATAAATTAACACAAAAGCTTGCAGAAACAAGATTAACAAGAGAGCGGTTCTCACCAAACAAGAGGATTGGGTTGGGAACGGCTTTCAAGCAGCATGAAGCCTGAAGTGCTCTGCATTATACATTACATTAAACCAAAAGGTGCTCACCTGTATTAAACAACGCCTCGCATTTCTAATTTTGGTAGCTTTTGCTCAGAGTTTGCATGAAATCCTTCAAACAAAAAACATTTGTAAAACGATTACAATTATGCAAAAATAAAGTCAGAGATGAGACCGAACCTCACGCCAACAACACTGTCTTATTCCAAGACCAAGCTAAACACACAGTACCTTTTAATAGTACACATTTAAATAAGATACGACCTTTAAAATCACTTAAGGCCAAAACACTGGTTTTAAACATTTGTTTGAAGTACACTGTTGTGTATTGAACTTTTGTGATAATATAAAAAAGGTGTCTGGTGATCACACACACACACACAGGTTTTCTGCAACAATAATTCTCTGAATGTCATTTATTGCACCTTTAAAAAGACAAAGACACACACACTAAAAGCTATAATATGTTTTACAAATAAATGACTTTAAAGTGGTAAACAAACAAAATAACCTCCATCAGATGTGGAATCTGCCTGATGCAGATTCTTGCGGCCCATCAGTCATTCAAGGGTCTTAAAAAAAATTTAAAAAAAGACTGAGCGTGTAATCATCCGAGGGAACAGATTCATAGGACGTAGTGCCGAAACATGACGGTAAAGGAACTGTGTGTGAGAATGACTGATCCTTCTCACAAGGTGCAGGGATATGAATCATCTTCGGATCTCAATTGTTGGAAGCCAATTATTTTGATTGACAACTGTGGGTGTAAATCCCAGTTTAAAAAAAATAATAAGATAATAAAATAAGTCAGAAACACGTTGGATTTTCTGTTCCGTTAGGCAACTAACTGGATGCAAATAACATGAGACGGAGCAGAAATAAGAGCAACGTTGCTTTTACAAGAGCAGATACTGAATGACGGCGAGACGCTCGCATCACTACGGTATCTTAGCAACAGATGTATATCTATTTTGTGCCAAATATAAGAAAGTGGGGATGGAGGCCGGCAGAACGATTAAGCCGGCTCCCGGAGGAGTGGAGGTCCCACAGAGTCCCGTCAGAGAACTCTAATGGCCGACTGGGCAACAACACGGACAATTACAGTGAAGCCGTCTCAGTCTCTACAGAATCGATCATTACAGAATAATAAACCGTATACTTCCCACGAGGTAGGTTTTCATTAAAGTTAGATATGTAATTAGTCTCATCTTTGGCATTTGAAGTGTTTTATTTCGGTAATGCTGTAGTGAAGATACACGGGTTTGGAAATCTACTAAACATTCATGTATATAATTTTTTGCTGCAACAAATGGCAACGTTACTCTAACCCCGATGTCATCAGGGTTATTGTGGGGGTTTAAAAAAAAAGGGGGCAGATAGACCGCCCACTCTTTGAACATCCCAGAGTCCCAAAGTGAATTTCCCCATTCAGTCACTCGACATTTCTGAAAATCCTGAAGATTTTAAGCACAGAACTAAGCTAACAAACTACTCTAGTCATGGTCACGACTAGGGCTGCAACAACGAATCGATGAAATCGATCAAAATCGATTATCAAAAACGAATTTCATCATCAATTCGTTGTGTCACACGATTATTACGCCATTCAATAAGTCGCGGAGAAAAAAAAAAAAAAAAAAAAAAGAGCGGAGCAGAGCAACTGGCCGCCAGCGTTTCTGAGATTGGAGTGAGACGCTGAGAAAAGTTTAGGTCGTGATCTTCACAAAAATAGAAGATCTTTGACGTGTCGAGTCTTGGCCAATCAGCGTTAAGATGTCTACAGCGTCTTCATTTCCCTCAAACTTGTTTTTAATGGAAGCTAGTCAGCTTGCTATCACGTTAGCTAACGTTGTTGGGTTGTGTATTGTTGTTAAAGTGACTTTATGTTCCGTTGCAGTTCAGTCTTGCTTGTAAAAAACCGTAACGTGATGAAACATGCCGTAACCCTCCGGTCTGGTTCAGTTCACCAGTCACTTGTTAACGTTAAACCGGCACACCGGAGGATCTGGCTGCAGGTTTATTTTTTTACTCAAAGTAGAATGAATCAAAATCACGTAGTTGGGCTTAGCCAACAACTGAGCAGAGCTGAGATGAAGAGGTCAAAACAGACGTGAAAGAAGCAGTACAGCTTCCCATTGTCCCAGTTTCATACATATTGATAAAGCAGGCTATGCTAAATGCAGCCTCTGCTCCAAGGAGATCAATTACAGTAAAAAGGGCTCACATTTGGCAGACGTAAAGCATGTGTATGTTTTTAGTGTTAGTCCATTCTTATTTTATTTTTTTAATTAACAGCTCAGGGATGTTCAAGGAGCAACCTGTTAATGCACTTTCTGAAGATGTTTTGCACTGTCAGTTCTGTTTTTGAATAAAGGGTTGGAAATTAATGTTTTTTTGATTTTTTTTTGATTTTTTTATCCGATTCATCGATTATTAAAATAATCGTTAGTTGCAGCCCTAGTCACGACATTATGGCGAATAATCTAAATCCTCCATTCAGAATATCGATGTTTTTGGAACATTAATGTTAAACTCTATGGGAGACAATTCCTGAAGAAATATGCTATTAAGTAAAGTAAGGAATTATGGGAAATGTAGTATCCATCATTTCAGTCAGAATATAAAGAATATAACAAAGTCAGAATATCTTGACCTCAACTTCTTGGAATTTAACCATTCTTTTTGGCGGTTTAATTTTTCATAAAGCTACCCCTTGTGAGTCCTCCAACTTTATAAAAGTAAGATAATTAATTAAGGAATAGAAGTTTAAAAAGGCAAAAACCTTTTGTATGCTCTTACGTGCCTTGAAGGAAAGATAAAATAAAATAATCCTTTATTAGTCCCGCAGTGGGTAAATTCACGGGATTACAGCAGCATAATAATACTAATGTATTTGTCCTTCATTCTAGTTTATAAGGGAGGACGTTATATTTTTAGTTTCGAGTCGGCTTTGAAGCAAACTTTGTGGTTCAAAATAAATTGCATAACCGTACAACATAGCTTTGCTGGCACGTCTTTCCTGCTTTTAAATCTTTAATTTTTCTGTTGCTCTTATAGCATGTCAGGACGTTGGGTCTTTTAGCGGTTTTGTACGGAGGTCCTACAGGAATATGTGAGGTAGAGCAGAGATAAGGCTCTTACCAACTGTGCACCCATTACTGATGTTTGAGAATTCAACTTAAAACCAGGTTCTTATTCAGAAAAAAAAACTAAAACAGAAACATAAGATAAAAAGACAAAGAAAGAGACAGAAGAAGGATAACATGGCATGGGACGGTGCATACAAAACTGTTAAGTGTAACCGTGTAAAGCATATCGGAGCTCATGTCAGGGCACCGTAGTGGGTTCAGATACGAGTGAAAGACAGAGGCAGGCTGGGATATTATTAGACCGTGTCACTGGTATCTTTCTGTGGAACCGACCTGCCAATCCCCCACAGCGCTTTCAGAATCAAACTTGCGCTCGTCCCCATGCGTGTCAGGCGGTCTAATCCCGCGTGGCTCCTCTGCGCCGACTGGAGTTGGACATCCGCAGGTTTCTTGACAGCAAGCGAGCGACACAGCGAAGGGTATTTCAGGCTCGACTCCTTAGCGGCAACCAAAGGTGTCGGACCAGGACTGACCCACAAAGAAAAAGAAAAAAAAAAAGGGAGAAGAAGCATCGTGCTGCTGCCTGCTGAGGCCTGGACAGCCTACCACCCCAACAAGGTATTAAAGGTGTAGCAATCAGAGCAGTGAGGCTGAACATCGACTCAGACAGGAAACCCGAGTCAGCACAAAGAAGTGCAGTGGCTCAGCATTTGGACTAAAACCTGGGGGACCGCCGGCCAAAGTGGGATAGCTCCTATTCTCCATCCACCCAGTGAAACTTCGGGTTAACGTTGAATAGATCGTTTTCACAGCCGACGGGTCAACATTAATATAAATACACCAGAGTACTCTCAAACTAAATAAATTAAATACAAATGTAGTGTCCGTGCATATTCACAATCCCACAATGAAATGTGCTAAATTGAATAGACACCTGACGCAACACCTCATCAATGATGATGATGATTTTTAAGTCTGAAATATGTATAACAATCAGTCCTTTATAAAAGAAATAACACTATCATCAACAAAACGTTTATAAATGTTTGCAATTGATTAATAAGTGCTCTGTTAACATCACAAATGGGCTGCACGTCATCTATAAACCTGACATGAACCATGAAAGAGACATTAAGAAATCATCAGTCAATGATTAATAAGTAATTAATTGATATTCAGATGAATCACTGTGATCTAAAGTCTGGCATGCAGGTGAAAAGAAGCTCCGTGCACACGTCGTTAACGCTACTTCAAACTTTCTATTGGCGCGTACAAACTCATCGGAGCTTTTTGCAGCCGCTCATCGTCAATGTAATCTACTTAACGCAAAGGTTTGAATTATTAAACATGATCAGCTTTACTCAGTTATTCACCTTTTATAAATGATGCGTAAATGTATGAAAAGACAATAACTACTTCATCGGTCGATAAGGGGGACGCAGAAAGCTTTGCAAATGACTTTCATGCATTTTACGGATCACTTGTTACGCGTGTGGAGGAAGTTAAAATGACAGCCGACACGTTTGCGTGTGATGAGAAGTTTACACTTTAGATAAGGGGGCTGCAAAAAACACTTAGAAATGACACATTTTACACATCATTTGTAGAAGGTAAAATAAATTAAACTTGAAGAGACTCTGCTGATGCTGAAGAGTTTATACTTTAGAAGCTGCTCAAAGCTCAAATGTGTTCGTACACACCAATAGAGAACCGTCTCTCCTCCCCTTCCTGTTAAAGAGCATTAACGTTCTCTAAAAGGATCTTACCTACACTTAGTCATCGCATATGACCCGTTTCTAGTGTGCCAGAAACTTCACAAGTCATAACGTGCAGAGGTTAGTCATAAGATATCAACTAATCACTCATTACATCATTTTATTATGTATTAATGATTTGTTCATGATAATCTCACAATTTACAAAAGGTTTAGTGATGTTTACAACACATTAGTGATATTTTACCATATCACGTATTAATCATTTAGATACATTTACAAATGATTTGTTGGTGATTGTTCATTATTTATTTTATTCATGACTGAATTATGACTGATTGTCATTACAAAGTATTGCCGAAATCTCATTTTAATCCTTTTACCGCAGAGTAAATAATTGAGCGTCTATTACACAGGGACATGCAAATGAGTGAATGAGTCAAACTTTGAACACATTTTTAGAGTGTGATTCATTCAAGAGCTTTAAAGGAACGAGAAAAATAACTCCGATGCGAGCGAGCGAGAAAGCAGGCGAAGATTCAGGTTCGTAAAATGTATTCAAAGAGCAAAAAAGAGATAAAAGCAGAAGACTGACAGTGAAGAAAAGACACCCTGTCAAGTACAGAATAAAAACAAGCATATCGAGAGCGAGACAGTGTGTTCAGGCGTGGAGAGGCTTTCCCTTTTTTGGAGGACATCATTGTACTTATTACCAAATAAGAGAGGGGGGGAAAGTTATTTTCCCTGATGACCAACATCTCTATTGCACTTCTCTCCAGAGAGGAACACATTTGAATACAGTTACTGCTTCCTGTGTAGCATTGGAACGTTGCATATATACAGTATATATATATATATATATATATATATATATATATATATATATATATATATATATTCTACAAAATGCCAAAATAAGAAGGAAAGTGTGGAATTTATGCAAGGTTGCAATGCTACACGAGAAGCAGGAAGTGTAGAAATGCACTTAGCAGTGTGTGTCGGGGGACGATGCGCCGTCGGCACATTTAAGTGAGATCCAGTGACAGCTGTGAGACGGGATTCACGTTATTCACCGTGTTGATGTTCGCAACGTGCAGAGATCGGTTGCCAAAAAAAAATTGAGAGACGCTGCGCAAAATGTAAAACGACTGCACGGGCAAATATTACATGCTGCGGATGCAGAAAAGACGATCAAACACAAACAGCTCGTCGGCTCTGCTCAGCTCAGGCCTCCTCCTTCGGCGAGGAGCGACTCCGACGTGTTCAGAAGTCTCCGACCGCCCGCTGTCTGTTTCAAATTTGTCTCCATGGCAACGGACCAGACCGTCTGGCATCGGCACAGCCGATGAAGTGGCGCGTTATGATAATAGTCAGAGGAGAAGATGAAGGCCTGGAAACATTTTTTTTCCCCGGGGATAGTCGACGGGTTTCGACTGCGTTTCA
Organism: Myoxocephalus aenaeus; assembly: GCA_038501785.1. Taxonomy (NCBI): domain Eukaryota; kingdom Metazoa; phylum Chordata; class Actinopteri; order Perciformes; family Cottidae; genus Myoxocephalus; species Myoxocephalus aenaeus. The sequence goes on along the minus strand of JBAMJR010000170.1, from coordinate 911,465 downwards.
CGTGAAGCATTCCTCCCCACCCGGAGGTTTTTAAAATCACAACGAAAGAGGAGAGTGAGGAAACGTGTGACGGTAAATGATCATCCCACATATGATATTAACCCCAAATATTCAGTCGAATAAGCTGGTAATTCTGGCGATTGGGGAGTTTAGAGACGGCTGCATGCACTACCCCGTGCTGCGTGACTGAGACGACTCTCCCTCGTTTTCCTCCTGATCCAACAACAGGTGGAAAGTGTGTGTGACCTCTTTTCAGTGGCGCAATCAAATGTGTGGGATTTACTTTTAAATCCCTCTAGTGAACCGTACACTCAACTGTCCCCGTTTCACTGTGAAATACGCCACAGTACAGAAGCCAAAAAGGCGCTCAGGAAGGGCAGAAGGACTCGGGGTGTCTAGACAGATGGGGTTCTGAGATGTTCTGTGTCTCACCTTGTCACACTGTCCTCACTGGAAGGCGTCTGGTTCCTCTCCTCCACGCTCACCGCCTGAGGACCGAGCTCTCCTCCCCGTGCCGCCGCTGCTATCTGTCCAGCTCCAGACTGCTGCCGCCCTTCATCCTCCACCTCCTCATTACCGGACTTCCCCTTCCCTCGGCCCTCACTTTCGTTGTCGCTCTCCTCGCCCTCCTCGTCCAACATGTCGTCCACCTGTTTGTTTTTAAAAAGGGATCTACTGTTAGATATTGATTCAGCTTTTGGGCAGGCTTAATGTGTCAAACAGTCAATTCTTTGCTCAACTTAAGTTGTGTTTTTGACATTAACAATTTCAGCATGCATACATTTATATCATAACTGTCAAAAATATTCTCACACTTTGCATCTGGACTATGAATTACTTTCTCTCATTCCGCTTTCATTATTTTGTCACCGATATTCACCAAATTAGAGCCACACTATTACTTATTTGTGAGTTATCGTTAAAAAGAAACAAATGAAAGAGGAAATGAAGAGGAACTATGTGCTTTAGCTTATTCCCGTGAAGCATCGCAGATTCCGGTTGATCATCTAATTAAATCTGGAAAGTGGTTTTCCTTCTCAAAACAATGGGGTTACATCATGTGGTGTAATCTTGGGAGGTGAATAAACCGTTCAGAACGTGTCAATTAAGCAATTAAAGATTGACCAATAAAAGATTGTTAAAAGATAGAGTTTTTTTTTTTTTTTGCATAAACCCACAACATAAAAACAATGGCTAAGGATCCCTTTAATGAATAGTTCAACATTTTAGTAGATACACCCATTTCTTTCCCGCCGAGAGTTAAATGACAAAACTGATACCACTCATGTCTGTACAGTAAATATGAAGCTACAGACAGCAGCAGGTTAGCTTAGCACAAAAACTGGAAAACGCAAGCCTGGCTCTGTCCAATAAATAAATAAAAATACACAAAAACCACAATTTGTTCTTTTTATAGTTTCCTTTCTAATGGATTAAATAAACAAGATAGAACATGTTCATTGATGAGTTTTACAGACACTGGTGAGATATGTTCGATCGGTTGAAAAGTGGATGATCTATGTCATGGCATCAGTTTCTAAATGCCCTAAAACAGATTTGGGGCATTTCTGTACTGTGATATCTCGTCAGCTAACATACGATGCTGATATATCAGTCAAGCTGGATGTAACCTGCGGGTTGTTTTGTCAAAGAATGCAACAATAATGGATGTGCACACCTGATATAACCTGTGCAATATAATTCTGTCAAATACAAGTTGACGAACGACAAACTACGGGCTCAAAAATCATCTCGACAACTCTCGGAGACTCTGAAGTCACAAAAGCAGTCTTCATTGGGTGGCTACGGTAATAAATAATATATTGAACAGGGGTTGATTGAATTTGTCCAACCACTTGCAATGGACTAATGTTTGAGGTTGGGTAATATAAACTTATCGCATCAAATTTTTCCCCATGAGAAAACATTGGTGCAAGATATTCTGCAAGCGACTGAAAGCAACCTCCAGCAGCTCATCAATCTTGTATTTTCTTGAGCAGCTCATCATTTACTCTGCCCCGGGGGATACTGATTATTGAGAGCAGGTTGGCCAATTGACAACCAATGAATCAATGGAAATGTGAGGCGAATACAGCCAGAGAGATTATGCAGCCTTGGAATGTGTTGTTTTAGTGGTGGTTGTCCTCCAATTTCATTTGCTGAATCACATTTGAATGAGAATGACCCTGCAGGGTACCAATAAATTACAGGGTAGGATACAAATTAGACAGGGGTTTGGTTTGCTCCCTGACCGTCAACACGACGCAATTTCAAATTGCATCTCAACACAAATTGCTTTTTTCTCTCCCCCCTGCTAAAATGTTTCATTACTCGTTTTGCTCATCACTATCTTCCATGAGTAACAACTTAGAGTAACAAATCATCGGGCCTTTGCCTTTGTGACACTATGGCACCGGTGCCTATACGACCGGTACGTACCGGACCGAAACGCAACACAGATTTTGGTGCTTCCTTTCGGTGCCTGAGCCGATTGAAATACTTTTTTTTTTTTACACTGCTCTGATGAGTCCGCCCTGGCAGCAGGTTGTATAGCTACAGTAGCTAGCTAGCATCAACCTTTTAACAGAGAAAAGTCCAAAAAGGTAAACGGTCAAAAGTGTGGCTGTATTTTGCAAAAAAAAAGATTCGAACAACGCCGACGGGCAGCAAATGCAACAAAACAACAAGAAGAAGAGCTGAACTCCGAGAGAGAAACGCTCCGTTTTCTCCACCAAACCTCGCTGAGGAAACGTCTGTTTTAAATGCTGGCGGCGCTCCTGCCTCCAGCGCCAATTCTCAAATGTCAGTCAACCAATGAGATGGACAAATCCCAATCAAGAGGCTTGAAGCTGACACACGGTCGGGCGTGAATATTTCCAAAAAATAGCATTAATGTAAAACAAAATAATCTGCCTCGTAGCTGCAGTATCATTAAAGTTGATATTTTCTGGCACAAAAAGTCAGAAGAATTCACATTTCAGTTTCGCTCAAACAGGGCTAAAAGAAAAATAAATGGGACAAAAGTCAATTTCGTTGACACTTTTCCCCAGAAAGTGGCATACGGTACTTTCGGAGCACAAAATATATATAAAAGGGCAAAACACTTCCATGTTCGGGACCAGAGCCGTTTTTATCTACCGCTGACAAATACCACTCAATATATAGGCGGTGTAGCAATTTTAGCCTTTGATCGCCACCCTTTAAATGAAATCTGAAGTTGATTCTGTCAGGAGGGGTCGTACAACCATGGCAGTAATGGTGCATTAACAAGCACAGCCATCAGCATCCCTTTCCCGGAAGAAAAAAGAGCCCACCATGAAACTTTTCAAAGCACAGCATGGCACCCACTCGCAGCTACTTTACCGTCAGGTTTATTGGTCTCATCACTGCAAGCAGAGTTTAGTACAAGTGTGCTTCCAGCGCACAGAATACATATTTAGCTAAACGCTTCAGTTGTAAAAGGATCTCAACACCACATGCAGAGCAATAATATAGCAGCAAACAACTATTATCGATGTAAATATATAGAAGCAGTGTAATGTCTACCTGAGCGTTGCTCCGGCTCCGAGTGTGTTGTAATTTGGGCTTCTCTGTGATTTGTTAAACACAGCAACAGCTGATAAAACCGTCCCGCCCAACAGTAAACACTATCAGCACTGTTGCCAATATTTGCGCTGTTAGCACCGTTAGCTGGGAGCCGGCGGCTCAGCCGTTGCAATGTGGAGGCACTAGATAAGCTCCGTAACTACCATGTGCTCTACTGGGATCGTTTCTCTGCCTGGAGGAAGATATGAAACAGAGAATGGTTTTTATTTTTTGATGCACTCCAAAAAAGATGCCTATTATGCAGAAAAGGCTGAATATAATGGCACCGACATGAACGGACACGTCAAAGAGATTAGATGTTTCATGTCCAGCAAAGCTATTAAGACTTCCCTTCTAAACTCTGGACACAGTGAAGTCAAAACTATCCGAGGTCTTACTTTTACTGAAAGATTCATGTGCGACAAAAGCAGCCGGCAGTCATTCATTTTAAATGAAAGTCGGCAATTAGGAGGAGCCGTTACTGTGGGAGCAGTGAACTGCTGAAGCCCAGAGCGGTGAGTTTCAGCTGGAGCCAACGGAAAGAAAATGTGATCGAGTTCCCGCTGCATCTCACTCCGTCCCAAATGTCTGTCACACCTTGACAAGGTGGAGCCTCAAAGTCTGGACATTTTTGTAATTCTTTTAAAAAAAATTGCCATACACGTGTTAAAATAAAAATAGGTTTACTATATACCAGTGTCTTATTTCAGGTATGGTATTTATCAATTTAATCTGCTGATTATTTTCTCATTTATATCAAATATCAGAGAGTGTCAACGCAATTTAGTTTTCATACTTCTTAGTACAGAGTTCTTTTGGTCGAAAAAAAACGGTTGAAAGTTAGTTAGTTTCAGGCACAGGTTCAAAAGCACAGGTTCACCTCCGGTCTGACTTAAAAAGAAAAATAATAACGTCAAAGAACATTAACGTAACTCAGAGGAGACGCTGTCAGTAAAGATCAGCGGCAGAATAGGTAAGGCAGAAAGCCACAGTGAGAGCTCGACACATTCACATGCAGCCAGCCGATCGGCGCTCATTGTCCAGACCAATTTCCGTTTCTGCTCCGTTATTATTACACATGGAGCTCACGTCTTCACCAATCCGACGCCGCACAGCGATAAATATACAGAGAAAATTCCTGCCGAAGGGAGGCTTATATACGCTTTGCTCTCTGCCAATAGTATTCTATCAGCGAAAGGTAGTCAGGGGTGGTAATAGTGCAGACAGCTGCTAAATCATTAACTGGTCATTTAAATTTTGGGGCCGGAGAAAGATAAGGAATTCTCATTTATGGAGCAAAGCTCAGGCAAAACGATCGTAAATCAATGCATCAAAAGGCCAAATGCCATACAACTACTGAGTCAGGGGGCAAGTCTCATTACGGAGGAACAACCGCAGCGAGAAGTCACAGCGTTGCTCCACCTCTGCCAACTCCGTACATGAGGGAAGAACTCAAACGGAGCATCTTTTGAGGACAACCGTTCTTAAGCGGCTCTGCAAACATTGGCTTCTTTTCACCATCATCTCAGAAATGTTAGTCAGGGGTTGTTGCATAATGCCGCACTGGGAGAAAAAAAAAAAACTTTGGAAAGGAACAGGTTCAACACATGAAAGGCTTCAGAGATTTCATTCAGAGCGGTTTTCTTTTTTGAATATATATATATATATATATATATATATATATATATATATATATATCTCAATGGTGTACTTTTCTCATTCTGTATGGCTTAGAAAAACTTCCTGAATTGCTCCTGATAGGATGAATGCTAGTACCAAAACTGGACATCTGGCCGCTGTCAGGTGACTGAAGATATTTCAGTCAGGGACTATGAGCAGATGGGAAAGAAGAAGAAAAAAAAAAAAAGAGTAGAAGGAATATTCATAGAGCTCCCGCTTCAGGGACTGGCGATTGAGTCTGGTTTGGATTATGCAGTGGCTCGTCTGGGAGCAGCAATTTGCTGCTTGTGTCAGCATGATGGTTGACTGAACCTGACTGTAGCACTGGTTTGAGGTCTTTTAACTCACTGTTTTTAAAAACTATGACTTTAAACCAAATTCCATGACTTTTCCAGGTTTTCCATGACCGTAAGAACCCTGTGTGGAATGCGTTCACATTCTCAGGACCACGGACAGCACCAACACACACTCACGACGACGACGACGACTTCACCTTTACTGTTCTATTCTGGGTCCTGTTCATTAGCAAAAATGCCCAAATGTTAATTAAATCCAGCTTCTCATATGTGACAATTTTCTGGTTGTCAAATATGATATTAACTCTGAATTTCTTTAGGTGTTTAAAATGCTAGTTGGGCAAAACAAGCAATCTGAAAATGTGGCCCTTGCCTTTGAGAAAGTGGGATGCCTTTCAGCGCCGTCGACACTGACTGTTAAAAGTGTTCTGGCGGGAAACAATCATGTGACACCGTTCTATCAGGCACAGAACGGTTCAAATGACATGACACTGTCACATCATATCCCATCCTACTTATCTGCAAGGCCTACAAGAAAGGATGCTAATCTCCATGGACAGCATGACAAACAAATGCAATTATTGCCTTAGCATTTCCCTACATTTCATAATCTTCTTATCTTCTTATCGGAGCTTGGGCGTACGGGCTGATGCTGCCTGTGAAATGACTCGATAGCAAGCAGCACTCATATCAGGACATGATGGCAGCTGAGGAGGAGCCTCACAGTTCCAGCGGCACAAGAGAGGCTAAAACACTGCGCTGGGACACCATCCGGCCAGGCAAAAAATAAGTAGACCTGCTAAGAAATCCATCTTAATAATATGGGAAATATTCTGCAGACTCATGCAGAAGCTTGTCCTCCCCAGTAATTTCAAAGAAATACATATCTCACCTTGGTTGTGGGAGATCAATACCTGAAGGCGGAGGCAGAGCTGATATCACTGTGACTGATGACTGAGCTAGAGCTCCTCTGATCCCAGGCTTTATGAGCCATGTCTCTGAGGGGCCCAATGCTGTCACACGAGCACCGACCCGTGTCTAAATCTTCACCTTACTCTGTATGAAAATCATTCACAACTCATTTGCTCATCCGGATTTAATGTAATTTTGAGCGACAGAGCAGTTGAAAGGTTTCGATTAATCCACTGATCAACAGAAATGAAGGCAGTTATAATGTGAATTCAGCCAATTTCACAATCACATTAGGCTTCAAAAGTAGAGTGACTCGTGTTTTAACTCCTAAAATACATGTTTTAAAAACTGAAATGGTGTGTGAGATCAACTTTGGATTGCTATGGAAAACGTAGTTATTTACATACGGACTTATTGCTGGACAGGCTGGGAATGAAATAATGGAGAGAGCCAAAGGAAATTCATATCCCCGGCTTGGCTCACTGGGACAATTAACATAATTGAACCATCATTACCTCAACTTGGTATCAATGTAACTATGACAAGTAACAATTTCTGTCGTGAAAAGGTTCCATTATCTCTTTCTTCAGAACTCTTTTTAGTTTTGGTCTGATGAAAGGTTGTTTTTTCAATGAGCAAAAATGCAGTGCAATCGTTCATGCGGAGAATAAAAGGCTATTTGAGCCATGCGGTGAGCTTAATTCTGGACTCTGCAGTTGTGTTTCTGCCTTTGTTTTACGGCCTCATAACGTTTCAGTTTTATTTTCAGATGGTGGAGACCAAAACGGAGCCAAAAGGAGAGTGAACATTGGAGTTGACAGGTTTTGTTAACACTGACTCAGACACACAATGGCAGATTATTAGAGTAATCAATATGCAAACATCACAAGACTAGGCAAAGGTCTCATGGGAATGACAACCAACATTAGTCACATAAATCAATACAGTATAATCATTCGTTGTTTGGCAGTCTAGTTTTCTCATTATCTCATTTTAGAGTTTGCTTATATTATATTTATGAGCCATTTTAAATACCATCCATTATAAATTCCTAGTTTTTTTGTGTCTACATGTCCCTTGGTGCTTGTGTTAAATGCAAGTAGAGAGGGAGAAAGCCATCAATGAAGAAGCCCTCAAGACAATGTTGTCTTTAAATCCAAAAGGTATAGATCATGTGAAGTCAAACTCTGAAATATCTGAAGAATAGTTTTGTAGTGGAAAAAAAAGAGCAATAGCCGTTAATCTCACATGGTTAACTTCTAAAATAACCAAAATTGTCATTAAAAGCTTCATTGGGCAGTTTTTCCTGCAAGGGTTGCTAAACCCACTGGCTTTAATCACCGCAGTCTAGCGCCGTCAGCTGTTTTGAGTCGCAACGGCTTCCTGAAGACAAGGCACAGCGATGAAGTTTTTCGTGCATTGCAACTTCTGTATAGCTGAGGTAAGGTTAAGTAGAAAGTAGGCATGGTTAAGTATTGAAAAGGCCAGTTTTACTCATTGTATGCCATGTTGTCCCGTCATTAAACTAAGCTATTGTTCTAACGCTTAACGCAGAAAACTAGCTACTGTAGCCGGTGTGGTGTCACATATAGAAAAGAAGAAAAAAGCATACAGATTAAGTAGTAATATGCAGAAGCATTTTGGATTCAACATCATGGATGGATAATTTGAGGATAAAGGTAATGCTCTGTGCCGAGAACGGTCAGCTTTGCGTTCAGTTGCATTTGAATAATAAGTTCATTCTAATTGATCTTAAATGAAAAGACTACTACAAAGAGCAACCTTTCCTGCCAAATAATATCCAACGAATGACTGATAGAAGATAGAAGCGCATGCAGCCAGTCGCGGGCGTCACTCAGCCAACAAGAGAACAGCAAATTCATGGAAAGGTCACCCGGTTGGTACACGGTCGTGATTCTTTTCCGGCCAACTCATGCGCATGTTGCTGCTGGTAAACTGACACATACCAGCATGTAACCACTGGTGACATTTAAATGTAAGGCCGTCTGCGCGACTCAGATGTGCACTTCGTTCCAGCCAATTAGGACAGGATCGGTCCCTTTGCCCCTGAAGACCTAGAGTGTTTGAAACATCACAGACTGCCCTTTAGCCGAGGCAGTCCGAGGAGGGTGACATTTGAAATACAGTGCATCTACAAAGGACCCTTCCTTGGAGTCAATTTCTTTACATTTTATACAGTACAAAAGGGTGTTGGAGAAGGATTTTGTTATGCTTATACAAGAAGTAAATGGTCTTTCCCCTTAATTTACGACCAAACTTTCTGAGCCTTGATGGTGGTAAGTGTCCAATTTTACAAATTTATGAACCACGAATATCTCACAAAGTTCACTCTATAACAGGCCCCTAAAGGCCTAGTCACTTATCTTTATTTATTTATTTATACACTGGAAATATGCAGGTAGGGCGTGTCCCTGTAAAAGGGTACCTACCGTCAGCCCAAAATATTTGTGTTAATTCAATACATCCAGTGA